>JBBPCS010007521.1:0-32490 GCA_037974645.1 Hollardia meadi | reverse complement strand
ATCTATCTATCTATCTATCTATCTATCTATCTATCTATCTATCTATCTATCTATCTATCTATCTATCTATCTATTGTCTATTGTCCCATTTTGGCGATTGCCCACTGTTAAAATGGGACACTACTTGTAGTCATTTTTATAGGGAAAAATGTTTTTGGAGAATCACAAACGTCATGCTGTCATGAGAAAAATCAATTTTCTAAGGTGGATGAAATATAATTTTTCTCAAATAGGCCTACGTTATCTAGCTTGCTGGAATTAAGCTAAGAAGAGCTAGCATAGCCATGTTTTATGTAGAATATGTAAGACTCCAATAAAAGTTCTAGCTAGATATTCCTAGCTATTTTACTTGTACTCCGAACATGTATACAATATTTTAAATAATATTGAATATATAAATCTTTTAAATAAACAATAGAACAATATAAATAAATGAATAGACAAAATAAATCAACAAGGATAGAAGGGAGAGGAGAAGCAAATAAAAGGCAGGGATCAGTGGAGTACAATCAGTGGAGTGACGATAGAAATAAAGGTGCATTTCAAATGAAGAACCAGTAAAGGCAAGGCAAGTACCCCATACACTGTTGGCACAGGGAAACAGGGTACTTGAGTGTGTCCCAACAAGTACATTGCAATTATTATTGCAAACTAAATAGCTGAATTTCTGCTATGAGTACTACACTACTTTTCATTTAGCTGACACTTTTATCCAAAGCAACTTACACATGTACTCACATACTGACAGCACAGCATCAGGAGCAATTCGGGGTTCAGTATCTTGCTCAAGGACACTTCAACATGTAGACTGCAGGAGCCAGGGATTGAACTGCCACCTTTCTGATCACTGGGCGACCACTCTACCACCTGAGCCACAGACGCCACAACTACTACTAGCTACTACAGTTGTAGTACTACAATTATTATTATTATTGATTAAGGTATAACACAGCAGGTTAAATGCCACTTGCTGGGTTAAACATTACGCTCCAGTATTTCAGGTGCAGACCACACCATGAAACTTCCTGTTGTTGCCAGTGGGTGAGGCAATGACTTATAATTGGCACGTCCTCAAGCCAGGCCGGGACTCTTTTCTAATTTGTGAAATTTGGTGCTGATGTGACCATGTACACTTAAGTTACATGGCAAAAACTGAACTAACCATGTGATTTTTGTGCCTAAACTCAACCAAAGTAATGTAGACCTTGTGCGTCAGGATAAGATGCACGGGGCGCGAGCCTTGACGCGTCGCCCAGAGATGCTAAAGGGAAGGCTTAGCGTGTTGGCCAGCGACACCAAAGGGTACCTTGCATGTCTGGATAAGATGCGAGGGGCACGGGTTGGATATTTTGTGGAGTGGGGGCTATTGAGTCATTTTGCCACAACCAATCCCAAGACCTACTGTATATCAGACCTCTGACAGACGTACCAATGTTTTGTGATTTTTCAAGCTAATCATGTCTGTTCTAATATAAAATGAATTAAGTAAAATAAAAGTTTGACCTGCTTGTGGAGCTAATAATACAAGGTCTGAGTGAAAGGCAAGGATGTGTGAAATTACAACATAAGATTGTTGACAAGGAAACCTCAGCACAAGGTCCATTTTGTAGCTGTTGGGAAACTTTGGAGTGCATGCCACTGTCCTCCTCAGCAGATGGACTTGTAGATTCCATGTAGATTCAAATCTCTCTGCACACTACAAGGACTTCTCGTCAATGTTGGAATTTCTACATTCACCATGGAAACAGCATCACCAGCAGCAACAAAATGATCTGACCAGAAGGTCCATTTAGAGTTTTGGAGCTTTCAATCGCCTCAAAACAAAAAAGATAATTTCAATTTTGAAGCCAATGTGGACGAGACTTGAAGTGCTCAGCCAAATGGAAATCTGAACATCCACAATTCCATGACAACTACGCAAACTCTGCCTGCTGAACAGCTGCAAAACCCCTGTTCCATGTACTATAGAAGCACTATAGATTATCACTCAGCATCATTTTAATAACTGACCAGCCAAAGACTCAGAGGCTTTTATCTTTTAGAACGTACTGTCATTTTTCACATGAATGTTGTCTCTTCAATTAAAATGTATCATCAATACACAATTGATACTGTCTGAGTCCTAAAATGTCCACACACTGCTGTGGGCTTGATGTAGCAGATTTGACATGTGTTTAACTGTGCGTGGAAGCTACTGTAGAGAACCTGACGTCACTCTTGGAATAATGAGGTGGTTTTACTGTTTTACTCCAGTGCGTAAGTTCTCTTTCCCTCATTGGCAAGCAGATGACAAGGAAAGGAATGCAGCACGCTCCCGGGACAGCATGATTCACCCTTTTGCTTTTTCTTTGTGTGTGTTTGTGTCACTGCAGACAAATTGCAGGCACGGCGGAGAGGAACATTCTAGAAAGGCCTGGGATGGATGAGAGAAAGAGGCACACGCAGGACTGTTACAGTGTGTGGCTGTTGACTATGAAAGACAGCAAATGCAAGAATACTGGACATACACTGTTACCCAGCGCCAATGCAAAGGGCTTCAATCAGTCAGGAGGATTTACACACTCACAGTGTAGACACAAAATAATAATAATAAGAGCAACGGTCTGCATGAGAGACATTGAATGGCCACATCACTACAGTTAAGTTCACAAGGTAGCATGCAGCAGCTGTGATGTTTCACTGTTTCACAAATGCCAGGGCACTGAAAACGTCAAAAACATACATCACAAAAATGTTTTTTTCTGCAGGAAGAACGGGGAAACTTCAGTCTTCAGAGTCCAGGTTCTAATTATCACCCAAAAATGAAGCGAAGCCTGCAAGCTACTTCAGGCAGTCAACTTGAGATGCACTGCTGTAACCACGCAGCGTACCTCATTCTCCTCAACCATCCATTATACACACCTCCCAATTTGGCAGTCTATTCAAGCTGCAAAATTTTCCCATCTCCCTCTCTGCCTGTCAGTGCCACTGCTGCCCTGCGCCAGTATTGCTGCCTGTTCTTTCAGCCCCTCCACCACCCCAGCATCCCACCTGTAGGCTCCAACTGGGAGTTTCAAGATGTTTGATCATCACTCTCCAATATCTCTATGTAAATATATCTGCGGGGAGTGATAAGGTCGGAGCCTTGACGCCAAACTATAACCATGCTTTGCTGTTGTAATAAACATTTCAATCATGAGTTTTTGTGACTGAACTGAAAATCCAGTCATTATCACTCACCCCCATGCAAACTCAAAAATGCAAAACAGCGTTGCAGCATTCTCCTAAACAACTGAAGAAGCTGGGGACTTGTTTTAAAAAGTAAAAAAACAACAGACAAAAAAACCTAAAATAGGTTTTTGAGGACTAAGAAACCAGACAGATAATGATAATTTTCGGTGAGTGGCTCCTTTAAATTGCCAATGTAATCATCCATCCATCCATTACCTATCACCACTTATCCTATGTCGCGGGTGGGCTGCCTATCCCAGCTGTCATTGGGCGAGAGGTGGGGTACACCCTGGACAGGTCGCCAGTTCATCAGGTCGCCAGTTCATCACAGGGCTGACATAGAGACAAACAACCACACACACTCACATTCACACCTACAGGCAATTTACAGTCACCAATGTACAGTAACCTGCATGTCTTTGAATGAATGAATGAATGAATGAACATGCAAACAAATTTTAACATGAGATTTCTCATGAGATGAGTCAATAACAACTGAGTCACTTGTAATTCCTAAAAGCATTTGAAAAACTACTTTCAACTTTAATCCCTGCAGGCTGTAGATTTGTTAGTTTGCATGTGAGAACACAGAAAGTGGTTCAACTAGCAGTTGAGGAGTAAGAGCAGTTGAAGTGTAAGAGATGAACGCAGTTGAGAGGTGAGTTGAGTGGTAAACAATAAAAGCAATTAAAATTGAAGTTGAACTGCCAGAGAGAGTGGAAGTGTGTGCACTGTTAATAGATAAATATTTAAAAGCTAAAAGCAGCTGAAGTGGAAGTGCTGCTGAACTGTGAGTAAGGGATAAAAGCTCTTGCATGATCCGATCAAGACAAATGAACTTTTGGTTGAAGCTGCAGGGTCAGGGAGAGTTGCAGTGCAAGCAGTTGACATTTCACATGCACCAGTTTTCATTCTGTAATTGCACATGTTGGGATTTGATTTAGATGTGTTTAGACTAAATATCTTGAAATGACAGTTTTTGAACAAAAATATTGAATAAAAACACCTGGTAGAGCATGCACCCCAGTCCTGACTGCAGCAGCCCAGGTTCAATTCCAGCCTGGGCCCTTTGCTGCATGTCATCCCCCACTCTCTCCCCCTTTCCTGTCCTTTCCTGTCCAATAAAGGCAAAAAATAACTTTAAAATGTACAATCATTTAGTATAATAAAATATAGTAAAGAGTAAAATATTATAGTATATATATATATATATATATATAGTAAAAATATTTCTCCACCAATATTATATTCTCTTATTGATATAAAATATCAAAAAACATTTTTTTTTTAAATCACAGGGTAATGCTCTTATGTTGATGCTGTTGCCCTGGTGGAATTTGGACTCATATGACCTCAGTATTTTTTAAAGTCCGGGCTATGAGCTTAGTGCGCCAATAACCAACTAATAATCAAGTTAAAGTACAATAAATAAAAAATAAAAATCATAATCCTTATGAGCTGCTTAAACTTCTACCTTTAACCTTAGTTAAAGTTTTATTTTTGTAATTTGTAATGTTTCTAAGATGGACTAAGATTGTAGTATGTTATCAAAGCACAGCAGATGACCATAAACAGCATGTTATTACAGCATTCTGCATACTAAAAATTGCACAAGCACAGTCGTATTCATTAATGCAAACTTGTGCTAAAACACACACACACACACGCACGCACGCACGCACACGGACACACACGGACACACACACACACACCAAGTGAGGGTCTTATAAACATTTCACAGAGAGAGGAAGAAGCACACACATGGAATTTGGACACTTTATTTGGGCATGATGGGAGAAGGGAAGGGCCTAAGCCGACTGCGAGAGGGATAGAGATGTAATGTCTTGTGAAACAGGAATTCCTCACACTAAAAATAACAGACTACAGTCAGATATTTACTGTGCGGTGGTCTTTGCTGTTTACGTTGGCTATAAGTTCATCTGACACTCAGGCTAATAGGCTACTTCTGGGTACAGTTATTGCAAAATGTCATGTGGATGGTAGCTGATGAGTAGAGAGGCCTCATTGAAGGAGAAGCCAGTAAATGTGTCACACTTTTATCAACTGGAGGGAAAAAGTCTGCTGTAATGTGCTTTGTATTTCCAATATTTTTTACTTTAAATAGGTGCTGTTGTTTAATGAGAGGACGTTTTTATAAGAGCTTAGTTCGGATGGCAAGATTGTAAGTAATCCAGCAATCCAAACAAAGAAGCAGTTTAACTGTTTGATGATTTAAGATATCTAATTTCTAATGGGACTAAATATATTGTTCACTCATGGCAGTCAGAGAAATAGCGTTCATCAGCAGGCGAACATCTTGGATGGCAGGAGAGCTCCAGGTTGAATTTAGTGATGTGTGTTACGGAGGTTGAGGACGAGTCATGATAAAATGCAGACAGAGAGTTTCAAGGACTGAAACTGTTAAGGAAGAAAGATGCAAAAACATAGAAAAGGGAGGGAGAGGAGGAGATGGAGAGGGAGATTAGTGCACTTTCACAAACTCAGAAGGGCATTTCTACAGTAAGCTGCTTCTCCCTCCACACGCAGAGCCCTCTCCTCACTCCTCTCTGTCTGGCTATTTATGGTAGAAGTCCTGAAGATCCTGCGCAACTCAGAAGACTTATGAAGACTGAGATCATGGCATCATAATTCCAACATGTCGCGACAGTAGGACAGGAAGCTTCAAACAAACCTGGATTTGGTCAATAAAACTACAAGACCTATTCAATCACAAGTTAGTTTGCCTTATACGATCTGCGCTCATATTCTCATACTTCTACCTTATTATCATCATAATTTTTTAAAATTATTCTTCAGGACACTTTCTGTTCTTTAACTTCTTTAAAATACTTTTACGATGAAACTTCATTCAAACATAAAAAGGTTTGCCTTAACGTTCTTCTTCAAACATTTCACTTGTTACTGTGACACTTGGACAGACTTTTATTCTTGAACAGACAGTTCAACTACTTTCAGATCTTACACTTCAACTAAAATTTCAAATCGGTACAAGCACACCTTTGAACTGTCTTTGTGTTTTCATGTCAACATTTCATTTCAGCAGCACACATCTTTGCCACTTGAGCTGCTTTCACCTCTTATTCTTCTAACAACAATTTAACTGCTTTCATCACTTACCCGTCAACCAACATTTCAACGGCGTTCTTTGGTTCAATGCTTCCACTTGCAGTTCTCACGTCTTTGAAATTAATTTTTTTTTCATATAACAAACTTCCACAACTCACACTGTTCACACACAATTTACTTCGGCTGCTTACACTTCAGCTGACACTTCAACTGAAATTTCCAACTACTTTTACCACTCACATACTTCAACTGCATTCATTCATCTTTTACACTTCAACAGCTGTCATCTTCAAATGACAACTCATATGCTTTCAGTGGTTACACATGAACTAACATTTTGTACTTTATTTCTTGCCCTTTAACTGATAATTCAAATGCTTTCACCACGTTCACAGCAGCTGATATTTAAATTGTGTTCATCTCTTTATCTTCGTCTTACATTTCAACTTCTTTCAATGCTTACACTTGAACTGACACTTCAAACCCTTTCAGGTCTCAGATCACCTTTTTTTGCAAAAGGTTGTGCTTCAGCTGACACTTCAACTGACATGGTCATTGATATTTCAACTGATTTCAGCATTTTCACTTTAACTGATTTTTAACTTCAAATTAATTTAAAATAATTTAAAATGACACTTCAACCTCATTAAGTGCTTACACTAAAACTTAACTTCTTTTAGCGCATTTTAACTGCTAATTTAATTTCTTTCGGTATTTGTATTTTATCTGCCACTTCATCTCCAGTTGTTTAGAGTTTAAACTATTTCAGTGTTTCAAATCAATGTCTGTGGCAAGCAAATGTGCATTTTTCTTGACAAAATTTTGCCTTTTCTGGTTAGAAGTACCTGAAAATGAGGTAAATTTCACCCATCCATCTTGAGCCACCTGAGGGGTGGTAACGCAGCATAAAATTGGAACTGTCCTTGCTTTGTTTTTAACACATCTTAATCTTGCCCGTCTCAGCAAGTGAGTACGGGCTCATGATATCTTTGGCTGAGGTAGGTAGTGATAGTTAGGTGTTGCTTGTTAACAAATTGGTTTAAAAATAAAATCAATTCTGACCTAAAGTCAAGTGTATAAGTACCTTTTAAAATCAACTCCGTTTATAGCCTCTCAAAAGTCTGGAATGTTGATTTTTTCAAGTGTCTTTGTTTCCCCAAAGCTGGGAAAGGTCCCCAGCATAAATTCCTCCTGAAATATCCCTAGACTTTATTTATTTTTACATAACAATAACTTGCAAGATATAGTATAGTGTGCTCACAAGGAATAAACTCAAAACACAGTTTTTGAACCTTGTAATGAATGAAAGAGGAGACTTTTATGAATTCATTCAGTTGAAATGTCTTACAGACACAGCTGACAGAAGCTAAACACAGATGAGAGGCTGTGGCTCAGAATCAGCCACACAATGAAAACAGCACACACACACTGACGTGTACTGCACATTCTTCTTCAGGTTGGTAATGTGATAGTAATTGTGCTGAATCGAGTGACGACAGTGTGTTTTCGAAACATGCAGGTGTGTTTCTCTGTGTACACCACATGCAGGTGATGATATATCATGAATGTGTGCTGTAGCAGCAAGAGGAAATTTTCATTGAGTATGTTATGTGACCATGTTTGGTAAAGCTCTTCAGGCACGGCCTGTGACCAGGCCTCTTGACTGATTGGCACGCACGCACGCACGCACGCACGCACACACACACACACACACACACACACACACACACACACACACACAGGTTGCAATCAGACCTATTGTGGCTTTGACCCCCCCCTCCAAATCTTTTTTTTTTTTTACTCTTCACACTTCTTCATCTCTCTCTCTTTCTCTCATTCCTATTTCAGTCATCCTCTCTTTCATCTCAGTTTGAATGTCTCAGTCTGGACTTTGCCTTTTTATGTTGAATAGCTTCATCATTTACACACATTAAAAATAATAATATGAAGCAGTGGTGCCAACTACCAGTAGCTGGTCTTGGCTTGCCTAAGTAGAACTGTTATACCATCAGTCCACAGCTGATGAATAACTGGACCGGTTCAGTATGCTGCTGTCTGGATGCTTCACGCTGTATACAGCAGATCATTCCCATGCTGACATCACTGTTCGGAAACCAAGGAAACTTGTGAATTAGTAATTAGCAAGAATAGAAAGAAAACTAATGTGGATGTAATAAGGATAAACATTTAACTATGAAGTCAAAAATAAAACAGTCAAGCAACTAGTTTCTTTTGTCTTCAACTTTATTGAAGAGCAACACTTTCAAGTAAGGCTCACCTTTCAGTGCTACAGTTACATGATCATTAGTAGTGGTCATTGTAGACGGGAGCCGAGTCACAAGGTAAGGCTCAGACAAGGCCTGTGTGTAGTGTAGGCGGTTTCACATTAAAATCTCCAGAAAACAAACACAGATCATAAGAAGAAATTGCATTGCATTAAAAATAGACAAGGGAAGGAACATAAGCCACACTGGCAAGTAATTCAAAAAGAAAGAAAAGGTTTCTGATTATCAGTTTGTCTGCAGTTTGTCCAGTCATTCTTTGACATTATACAAGTGTTGTCATTCACGTGGCACTGAAATTCAATCAATCCATTCAATTTCATTGTACACCTTTCACTTGAAGTCTTTCAGTCTTTCAGAAGAACAAAAACAGGGCAAAAATACTAGTTGCCAGTACCAAGTACCAGTGTAACCTTGAGAAGACACTGTAGAAGTACAGATTCTGATGCACATCCTCTCATCCGAATTAAATATAACCCAGGTTTATTTAGTCCAGTATGCATCTGGTTTCAATACAGATATATACAGATTTGTATATACCTTTATGCTATATATATTTAGATATATTTATTATATAATGAACATTGGCCTCCCCATAGAAACAAAGGCAATGTGGTTGGTCTAACCTGACACAATACAGATCATTGCCTTACAATAGCAGCCTTATCAAATTCATCAATCATTAATTCATTCTATCTTCAAACAGCTGCAGGGTGTGAGATACAGCACAAACATCAGTTCGTAAAATATATCCGATAGAAAACCCTGACAAGTACAAAATACTCCAAGTCTGTCCAGTCCACAGACAACCAGGCAACATCCTGCAATTCTCATACATGTAGTTTTTACTTTGTGCACGAGTCCTGCGTCAGAGAGTAGTCTCAATCTAAACTCATTCAACAAGTACAACACGTGTATCAGCATCACTGCTCAGCCAGTTTCAAGAACTCTCCACTCACACTGTTCTCTGATCAGCAGGTATTACAGATCTATCCCACAGCTACTCACAGCTTTGAGTTTAGGAGGCCAGAGAAATGAGATATTAGCCTTCCCCCTATGTTAAAGAGTTTATTTCAAAAATATAGTTTGCTTATCATCATCATCTCATCACTTCAGACACCGTGAACTCATCTTAGCGCCACTAAAACAAACATTCACAGAGACGTACCCCAGTATTCAGGGGAGCACAACAATCAACACAAAACAGGCTCCCAAAGAGGGATCGGCTTTGGATTATAATACTTGGCCGGATTAATCATTGTGCAGGCAGGTTAGAAAAATATATACAGAGTATACATATGGAACACAGAGGAGATCATCACTGGATATTGCATTAGAAAGGTCATGCTAATCCAAATCTGGCTGCATCACATCCACCATTTGTGTAAAGGCACAAGATATTGTAGCCCCTCCTCTGTGGTGACAGACAGAAATACAGGAGATCGCTGAGTTATTGCTCCGCAGGGAGTGTGCTTTAGAGCTCCACAGTGAAAACACCAGACATTCTCAGACTATTAAAATTATCCACCAAGATACAAAGACTAAAAGGGCAACTCCACCGATTTTAGATGTCACAGGGAACAAGATGACGTGAAAAAAGTTGTTTAGATACTTGTGTGTCTCAGAGGGAGCTGGGTGAAGTCTGCTAATTTGCCTCAAGTGATGTCACTTGAATCAGCATCATTTTGGGCTGAGACTACAACTAAGTTTGAAAAAACATCTTGGGGGTGTGGAGTTAGCAAGAAGTGAGCTTACCAGATCTCTGAAGCCCGCCCCTCATCTCTGCTTCAGGCTAGCAGCTCGAAACTACATTAGCTGCTAGTAGCTTAACCAACCCGAACCTCCAAGAGAACTGGTGGTGGTCAAGGTGCATTATGGGTAATGTAGGCACCCCATTTTGACAAGGGAAAAAAAATGTTTGGAATAAAAATGAGCGTATTTCCCTCCACCTGTTTTTCTGCATTATTTCAATGAAAATACTGAGAAAAAAATCCTCAAAAAGCTGTTTATCCTGATGTGCCAACACCTAATATTTGCATAACAGGAGTGGATGGAAATGCACATTAACTCTTGCAGATGTTTTTATATTTGGTTACAATTCTCACTACACTTTGATGTTAACCTGGCTAAAATCTGTGGTTCTGCTGCATCAAGTTTGATCCGTTTTTTTTTTTTTTTTTAAACTGTCCATTGTTACTCAATGACAATGTCATAGGAGTGTATTGGTCGGTGGAGTACTCGAGCAAAAAGGAACCCGGGGTAAACCTTCAACCTTGTATCACTCTTGAAACACCCTCTTGTATCTCTGTCTGTCATGATATCAGCTATATTATTGTTAGTGTCTGCTAACAGCAGACTGTACAATGCCAAGAATGAATGTATTTCTAAAACCAAGTAACGCCGACTGGCATACAGAGGATGTGGCAATGATTAGTGAGTTAGCCATACAGTGTGCAGAAGGTACCTGCATAGCTACTGTATGTGTATATACTGTACAGACATGCAGGGAGAAGAGAAAGGAATCAAAAATACATGCATTCAGTAGGCAAAACACATTCACTTTTTTGGAAGACAAACCCTGTTTAAGCATTAGATTAATGCAATTAATATTTCGATGTGATTCATCTATCTTGACTATTCACTACGGCATCACAGAAGTATGTCAATCTTACCATGCTCTATGGTGATGATACAGTTTATACAGAAAAGAAAATAACATGCTAATTTCCACATTACTTTCGACAGTGACGGCCTATTGTTGTCACAGATTGATAAATCCAAATTAATTAGGGATTAGAAAGGTTCAAATGTAATATTGCTACCATTCCTATCGCTGCAAAATGAAGAGCACCATTGTCAGTGTTTTAGAAGGGCACCAAAGTCAAGTTTGCATGCTAGGCTATGCATGTGCAAAAGGAAGCAGACAAGTTCACACACAGAGATGTGAGTGTAATTGTTCTCCTTCCTTCCTTAATTAGGCTCTCAGAGTGACTGAGAACTAAAGGAGCTACATGGAAGTATAAAAGCCTGCGGGGGTGTTCTTCTATAAAGATACACTGACTGGACACAGTTTGGTAAGAAAAGTGAGGCCGGTCTGAAGACGAGAGACGGAGTCCCTCTGAATCAGTGATGTCACAACAGATAATGTCTTACAGGCTAAAATTGCCGTTTGCAGTAGAGACAAAACAAAAATGTTGATTATCTCATGACTGAGGGATTGATGAAGCCTTTGTAAGGCAGGGGAAGAGGTAGAACAAAAGCAAACGTTCAAGCTGGATGGTGGAGTATCCAGTGAGGCAGAGGGTTGCAATGGATGGAATATGAATCAGACGTGTTACTGTAACTGCTTACAACTTCAGGCTGTGTAAAATAAAAGAAGAAAGAAGACAATGTACAGGACAGTGACGCCAACACGATGAATACTGAAAAGGCAAACCGTCCTGGGAGAAGCTAAGAATGTTGGATAGTGTGTCTTTCTCTCCTGCATGCATATTCTTTGTTTTTTTTTTACTATATAATCCAAATTGTGAGGACGTTGGAGGGGCGGGGCTGGTGATATAGGCAGGCGCCACTTGTTACAAGGAGGCCACAGCAGGTGATACTGTAGAAGAGGCATTATGGTGTTTATTTGTCTCGTTTTGTGAGGTCTGGTGAGTTTAAGACAAGAGCCCTCTAGATTTCACAAACATGTATGGGTCTGATGTGAGAGTTTGTCACTCTGTGGGCCACGTCTCCTCAAGTGTGGACAGAGTATGAACAAACAAAGAAGCCTCCAGTCGTTCAAAAGCAACGGCGAGCGAGAGATGGTAGTTTTCTGAAGGGGCTAACCTCTGTTTGTCTTTGAGATCTTAGTCCTCCACAATTATTGCTTTCCTGTCTTTCACAGGCACTTCAGAGGATTGGGCTTTGGCTGAAGTTGGGCATGAGAGGAGGCTGAGGGGAGATGAGGGAGGCGACTGACAGACAGTTGAAAGTGTGCTTGCGAGCTCTACCTTGTCGTCTGCGAGCGAAAGCTGTCACCCAGCAGGACTTTTTACCTGTCAGTGAAAACACTGAGGCTGGAAGGCCGGTGCTTGTGTGAGTCAAATAGCAGTGTCCCTGTCCCGTGTCGTAGTTGGGACCTGAGGACTCTTAGCCACTAGCGGACAAGGAGATTGAGGGCTGAGACTGGGGGATTCGAGGGTGTCGGTGGGAGGGACGCAGTGGCTACAGCAAAAGACAGAGGCTGTGAGATTCCTGCACGGCCAGCCTCCCTCCCTGCCTATGTCTCTGTCTACATATCTTTGCTCGACATCTCTTTAGTCCGTGTGGTTGTTGACGTACTTCTTGTCTGAGGAAGACGATGCCTCCGCTCCTTCCTTGGCCTTTCGTCCTCCTATCCCAGTCAGGACCTTGTAGCAGCCGCGGGTGATTTTATACATCCACACAGTGTTTAAGATATCCAGGGCGATGCAGGAGGTGATCCAGGCCACCTGGGCGCCCAAGCCCAGCCGCTCAAAGTCTGGAGTGCCAAAGGTGGCGAATACACTGGCCCAGTAAGATGGCATGACAGCAATGCGTACCAGGAAGAACACCACCGCCATGGCAATGCCATTTAACACCACCAGTCGATGTGATCGGGGGTACTTTAATGCCTCAAAGAACCACCTGCAGGAAGAAGGTGATAAAGAAATGTCAGAGGAAAATATAAAACAAAGGGTTATATGAAGGGGATTATTCACTAGTAGGACTGACTCACCTTTGGTTCACAAATGGTGTGGACAACTCTGAAATGAGACGAAAGTTGGCAAAGTAGGGGAGCACGCCACGTGTCTGAAATGACCCAACACACAGACAAGCCACATGATAAATAATCCAGTGTGTACGGCCGCTATTCAAGTTTAGACATTCTGGGTCCTGAAGAATAATAGACTCACCAGCACATAACCATATGCATAGAGCGCCGCCAAGTGGTGACAGACAAAAAAGCTGTCCCCCATAGTGCTCCAGTTACATGCCAGCAGTACAAGGTCTAGAGGACAGGGTGACAGGTTAGTCAGAAAGCAGATAGATATGTCTGTTTGACTAGGAGGATGGTTATGTACACAAAGAGCAGAGACTGCATCAGTGGGGGAAATGTCAGTGTGGAACACATGTTGAGCTGACATTTATATGAAATCCAAACTTAAGTCTTATCCTTCAATTTATATAAACAGTCTGAGTCAAGTATAGAAAGGGAGACAAAATACTTCATGAACAGGACTTTTTTGATTAATTCAATAATGTTCCAAGATTCTTTATGTATCTGTCATATATCAAAGTTCAGACTGCTGGATATCTTATATAGCTGACAATGCTGTGAAGCCAAGCCTGGCATTGTTCTTTCTAACTATAATCAAGTTGCTTCAGATTTAAGTCATTTTCCTTTCTGTTTATACCATACACACTGTCTGACTGCCCTCATGGACTGCATACTACAAAGAAAGATCAACAGAATTCAAAACAAATGGAGCTCACCATACAGGAGGTAACCACAGGTTATGGCTACATTTAGTTTGACGAGACTGGGATCACCCCTGCGGAACAGCAAAGAACACATTGTAAAGGTATTTCAACACAGCTGTTAACACTACAACCCTCAAGATAAACAAGCCAGCAGGAGGAAGATCTCCACTTTCCCAGAAAAATCCAAAGCATTCACACTGGACTCCTCTGGTCCATAATATACTTCTGGAAAAAGAATATGATGCAGTTTTTACTAACTAATTAATGTAACTAACGCACTGACCATGTACGATGTAGAAAGGTAGCAAATGTTGAAGAGCTTGCCGTGATACTCTTGTACATGGTCAGGTCTTGATTAATAAGAACAGCATGTTGTCTGAACAACAAATTAGAATTTCTATCAGTGTTTCCCCTTAATTACCTAGACAGCCACGACTCGCTATAGTCTAACTTGTCCCGCCATAGTCTCATAATAACATCAATAACATCTCGTCATTGCTTCAGTGAAGCATCTCTCACTCCCAGTCAATTAGCCCCCTGCCCTTTGCTGTACGCACTCAGACTCTCTCTCACACACAATCATACTCCACAGGTGGGCTGCCCTGAATGCTCACTATGGCCCCCACCTCCCCTTCCTATCGAAGGGGGTGTCAATGTTTACAACTTCAATGAGGGGATGAAGTGAAAGTCTCCTTTTGGTCAAGAAAAGAGAAAAAAAAATACAATGAGAGGGAATTGTGGAACAGCTATCAAGTAAACTTGTGTTTGACATCAACAAATTAGTAACATTAAACGTTTGTTAGCTTGCAGCGCATCTCTCTTCTGTCTGTCTTGCTAAGCCGGGCAGTACATCTATTAGTCTGTCTGTGTCTTGCAGCCATTCCAGGTCTGTGTGCTGTAACTTTGTGCTGACAAAAGTGAGAGTGAAATACAACTATTTCGTTTGACAAACTCCAACGGGCAACAGTAAACTTCTGCTTGGAAAAGATAACCGCGCATCACGCAAACACGCGTTCATTTGCATGTGGACATTATGAAACTTGTGCTTTCCAGCAGTAACCTCTGTGGGGACCAGAGAGTCCAGACAATATGTGGGAGTGACACTCCTCATTTTAAAACAACTTTCTAGTCTCTCAGTCAAGGTTTAGTTACAACTCTGGACTAATGCAAGATGGAAAGCAATGGATTGATATTGACTACTGACTATACGCTTATGTTTACATTGCAGTTACTACCAGGCAGCAGAGCCAAAGCTCAAATTTGATTATTTTCTACATTTTAGATTTTCCCCAATTTCTTATTTATGTTCATGTTATTTACGATGTAGCCTCTTAATGTTGTTCTCAAAGTACATGAGATTAATGCATTTAAAAAAAAAATTTTTTCCAGGGGAGCATGCCTCTGGACCCCCTTAGATGGTTCAAGGGCCACCCACTATAGTCTCACGAAATCCTGTGGGAAACACTGTCTATGTTTTTGTCTCTGAATAAACAGTAATCAGCAGTTCACAGACCCATGACATGCTCTGCTGACCATTAGGCTTCCTTGCGAATAACATCTGTTCAAAGTAACAACGACGGCATCTCTGCTTCAATAGACATTCAATCCTGGTATCAGTCAAAAGTATCGTATAGCAAATGACCGACTGAAAGCTTGTGTAACACAAGTCCACAACACTCATACTGTAAAAAATATACACACTAACAAGGCCACATACACATGCATTGCACACACAGTGTGACGGCTCAATTTATCTGGAATTTTTTTGCATCTATATCATATCGGCACAAAACATCCAGTATCAGTTGTGCTCTATATACGCACTCGACTGTTCTTACATCCCTAATGACTATAGGCATTTTGAACCGGCAGCTTGGCACATAACTGTGTCAATTTCTCATCGGAACACTGTTAATAACACATTTCTTTCTCTCTGATTATCAATCTAATCTAATGTCCGTTTCACAAGTCAGCAATCTTCCTGTTAACTGATAAGATGTATCACTTTCCCACTGTACTTCGACAGAAATGCAGCAAGCAAATATGAGCTTGGGTAACACTCAACCTATCTGATAGTCAGAGAGTCCAAAGGCTTCTGGATAATCACATCAGTGTGATCCACCTTCAGTTAATTAAATGTAGAGCAAACCCACACTCTACACTCAATGTATGGTTTAGTGACTGGAATTTGGCCTGGAAAGAGATACTGAGCCTTTTACACAGGAGGTGCTGATACATTTAAAATTTAAGTGTTATCAATATTGTCTAACATAAAAATAAAACTTGATATAAAATAAATATTCAGTTAGCCGTGTGACGTGCATCATGGTTTGGTAATTTAGTGAAATTTTCTTTTTTTAATACATACTGTAGCAATTCAGTAGCTGGTCTGAATATTGTGACCCTCCAACAGCTCTGTCTTAGTCTTTTTGCAGGTTCTTCAGTGGAACATCACCCAATATCATCTTAGATTTAGACCACTTTGCTTCAAGGCTCCTGTGCGATTTTGCACATGTCCGCTGATGGCTTTAGTTGAGCTTTGGTGACCAATGACAGCTTGCGGCAAAATTCAGGACCAAAACCCCATGACACGACTGCGGATACAGGAGGAGAGCTGTGGAGGTGCAGATAGATGACTCAAGGTGACGACATACCTCTACTCTCGTATACTTTTCTTCTATTCTATTTAAAGTTGTAGCACTACAATTCACCATGCATTCATCATCCAATCTAACAGGCTTCATATTAACATTGTACAGTCACATTGTAATAAACTCACAAAATTCTTGTTGTTGTACAGTGTTAAGGCGCCTTAAGGAAATTTAATTTCCCTTTATGTCCTGGTACGGTACTGAGATGACAAGTGTAGTAATATTTTCTAGTTTTTCAGGCAGATTTATGTGACTATATGTTACGTTTTTGTCTTCTGAAAGTGGGATGTCTAAGCATCTTTTGGCTCTTGGGTAACCTTTGTGAATTATATTTAAGCACAAATGGAAAAGAACAAACAGCAATCTACAGGCTAAGGATAGACCAATTATCTGCCTGGGTGATTATTGGATCTGATATTCAGGATTTTTCCCAATTATTTGCATTGGTGGGTTTTTTTTTTGTCCGACTGCATACAAAATAAATTCATTTAAAAATGTGGTACTTTGGCTCTGATGCAGCCACATCTCTCTGTTTGTAGTCTGTGGTCTCAATCAATGTCCCACACACAACGCTAATTGGTTAAAAATCACAAGTAATAGCCTAATAACACTGAATAATCTGAATCTACAAAGTTTTAGTAACTAAGCTTATTAGACAAATGTAGTGGAGTAAAAAGTAAAATATTAGCCTCCGAACAGCAGAAATACTCAAGTAAAGTACCTCAAAACTACACTGGAGTAAATTGTACTTAGTTATATTCCATGTGCTCCTTGATCAATCAAATACATCTCTAATAAGTCTCACAGAAAAGAGTAAACTTTAGGATAAGAATACAAAAATGTTTACAAATATCTACTGTGTTATTTGTTGTACCAATTAATTTTCATTAGCTATTTCTACATTTCTAAGTTTACATAGCAATTGTGTTTGGGGATTAATTATCTTTGTTGAATTAATAATTGGTTGTATTATGATGTTGAGGTTAAAATCCTTTTCTTTTCTGTTGTCAGACAAACCAGTTTAAAACAATTCCATAATAAAAGATTGGACTGGAACTCTCCTGCCTTTGCTCATCTGTCCCAACATATAAGCCATTGAGTTGGTAAAAATCCTGGAACCAGTCCAGTTCAGTATTTTTGAAATTAAATATTCTACATCTACAAAGTACTAATGTAATGTACAAAAGTGCATGCAGCTCAGTGTCAATGTCGACTTCAAAGGTAATAAAATATGTGGAAAATTTTAGGTTGTATGTTATATCTAAACCGGGTTGAACCCAGCTCTACACCACCCTGAAATTTGGTCCTTCAGTCTCCTCAGACAGCCCTGCGCATGTTAAGTTCAAGTCCAGATAAGCCTATCCAAAAAGGCGTGACAGAGGCGGGAACATGGTCGGACACGGCGCTTGTTAACTGAATGGATTATGATAACAGCCTGCGCTGTGCTGCCAGCCAGAGTGACACGCTGAAAGAATCTGAGCAGCAGCTGAAAACAAGGCAGGATTCTAACAGTACGGCTCTGGTCACTCCAGCAGAGAGAACAATGCTGCTGTGTGACAGGTCTTAATGATGCCGTAACACAATCAGATTTGCTGCAGAATTTACACTTGCACCACTCCGCTGTTGCAACTAGGTGAGCTTTAAGGCATTAGGATCCTGCTGAGGATTGTTTAGGTTCTGTTGGGTGAAGGGGATAACATGAGGAAATAATAGCAAACTGCAAGACTCAAGCTGGAACACTAACATAAAGCCAACTTGGAAACTATTTCGATGAAGAAATCACCTTTTGAGGGAAGCTGAGTGAAAATTATGTGACAGAAACAAAGTGTATTAAATCCTGTCCCAAAACATGTACATAAAGTCAATGCAGCTTGGAGAGGAGGGCTAAGGCCTAGTCCACACGTACACGGGTATTTTTGAAAACGGGGTTTTCCCAACTTCGTTTTTAAAAAAAATCCCGTCCACACAAGCACCGTTTTAAAAAATATCTCCGTCCACATAAAAACGCAAAATACGTTGTCAAGCACTGTCAAGAGCTTGCCAAAGCCATGTTGGCAAAACAGAAGCCCGAAAAAAAGTTATTACTGGTTGCAGTAGCGGGGTGTGGGTCGTCTGGGTCGTGGGCGTGTGCGTGTTGAATGTAGCAGTGACGTCCGAAGCGCACTCTGACGCCTCTGTTCCTCTACATAGAGTGAGAGTAACTGTGTGTGTAAGCATGTAAAAAGTCCGGATAGTGACGTTGAAAGCAACAGTATTTTAGCTACCTCCGCCATTGCAGAAAATCGCCTCATGTAAACAACATAGACACGGCGCACAGTTGGACGTCAATCAAAGGAGATAAAGGCACACAGTCTGATGTTGCAAGACAAAAACTCTGTTTTCTCCGTCTACACGTCAACACTAAAACAGAGTTTTAAAAAGGAGTTTTTCAAAAGCTCCGTTTTCAGTGACCTAAAACACAGTTTGCGTGTGGACGAAAGGCCAAACCGCATAGAAAAAGATACGTTTCAAAAATACCCATGTACATGTGGACAAGGCCTAAGATACTAAGCACCTGAACACTCAGATGAAGACTGTTAGGAGAAGGAAGGAGGGGGGCCCTTTCTCTCTTCCCTCCTGACCATCCACCCCACTTTCTTTTTTCTCCCCTTTTTTCGCTCCATCAGCAATGCTGGCCGCGGCCGACACACGGACAATAAGAGTGAGGGAGGTGTGCTGCGTTGATTCGACAGTTAGAGACTTGGAGTACAACGGACAGCTACAGGGAGGAGGCTCATGGAGGGCTGGTGGTGGGGGGAACACGAGGGGGGGGGGGGGCAGTAGGCTGCTGTTGTTTGCTATGAAAAGGAGCCTTGTTGGTGGGATTCTACTCTACTGCTGGAGAGCCAGAGGAAGCAAAAAAGAAGAGGAGAGATGAGGAAGGAAAACGTGTTGAGAGAATATAAGGCGAGAGACTGAAAGCTGAAAGGCTTTAGAAGACTGAGATATTGGAAAGGAGAAAAAAATGAGAAGGAAATTACCATTTCTCTTTTTCAAGAGTCTTTGAGGCAAATAACACAGCAGGAGCAGAGAGAGTGGGAGACAGAGAGAAGACAGTAAAGACAATAATCAAAGACTAAAACCACTGAACCTACAACTCTCTGTAGGCTCCACTGACACATTAGATCTGTCCTCTCCCCTTCCCCCTTTCATTCTGATGAAGGGAATGCCATTTGCATCTCTCCGAAGGTATTAACTACCAACCCTGATGATCCTTCACTACCACCCACCTACCAATCTTCTTCCCTTCATCCGTTTGCTCCCTTCTCTACATGGCTGCTAGTCTGAAAAAGAAGATGTGAGAAGACAGATTTCTCCAAAAAGCACCCAAAGCATTCACGCTGCTCTTTTCTCTCTTTCGCCAGCCAAAATGATGAGGCACAATGCGTCAGTATTTTTGCCTTTTGTCCCCATCATTCTTGCTTCTGTGTTTATTGGGGATAAAGGGTTGTATGTACTGTATTTGCATCACACATTCTCCTGCCTTATTTTATTACAGTGTTGTTAGACATTTCAATTGTGAATAAGCTTTTCTGTTTGTTCCTCTTACCAGACGGGGTTGACGTTGACCGAATCATCAAACCACAGGATGTACAGACAGAATAACCCCACAATCAGGGCGTGCACAGTCGACACTAACCTGGGGATAGACACACACACACACACACACACAAGATGAAAAAGTAGTAAACATAATGATGGCACCCTCACGGGAGTTTATAGTCAGGAACTGTAACTAAAAGAGAATGGTAAAAATAGGAGGTACTCATGCCGTCTTCTCATGCTTGCATACAGTATTTAATTCCATCTATTTTATCCTGTGTTTCCTCGTGAGTGTAACGTCTCTTTCATCAGGTCTGATACAGCGCACCCCGACCTTTGGAGTGGTTATCTGGGCCACTGAAGAGACACTCCAGTGGCCCTTATCACTCCTCCACCAGAATCCCAGTTCCTCTGTCACCATGCAGCATCTGGAGTCCAGCAGTCCCTATCCACAGGCTGCGGCTGCTGGCCTGATTGCTGGCCAAGCCTGTCTCTACAGATCAACTACTGTATGAGACGATGAGTATATTATTACTGCTGAATCAGACTCAAGTGTCTAAAAATGGAACGGCCACAGAGGAACTTGGCTAAAGGAAATTGGTAAAGCAGAAGTGTCAATAACGCCGTCTGTGTTCGTGAATCTTGCAGCCCCTCTCAGGCTCTCGTTTGCATTGTTCCTAATTATATTGAAAGAATGCAGAATTTCAAAGAGAATGGACAATAGAGAAAATAAGCAAATAAACAAATTAACTATATTAACAACAGTTTATGCAGCTGCGTTCAATAACAGACATGCAATCCTGCTCTTTCTTTGGAAATGCTTTCTCACTCCTCTTCATGCACTTAAAGTCGTGGTTACATAAACAACATACTGACACACTGAGCACTGGCTATTATGCAACAGTAGGCCACTGAAGTAAACCATCAGTGCCCGGCCTTTGACTATTTCTTGGTCAGCACATCTCCCACTTTCAAATATGGACAGAAAGGCTAATGTAAACTGTAGTTGTACAAATGATCTGCGAGTACTGACTGACAGCAAAAGACTCTCAAAAAGCAGGAGACATGCAATATTCGGCAATAACTAATCAGTAAAAGATGTTACACAACCACAAACATTTGTCCTCTGAACTTCACCCCTGAGATTTCAGCCTGAAACTTAAAACCGCTCTGTGCTCCAGCAGCCATTCACTTCACAGCTGTAGTCGTGTGGAAGAAGCATACCAAGGTCCACCTCAACAGAGACTTTCAAATCTTACTTTTTTATACATGTGTATGTGTCAAAGAAACAGTAAATACAAAACAATGAATAACAAAATATCAGTGGGTGTACTTTCTCACAAGTCTGCCCCATCCAATATCTGAGAACAAGAATTCTATTCACGTAGTTCTGTGGACCTTTTCAGCTACTGTAGGAAAGGTGTGAGGGTCTTATTTTGCTTTAGAGCTTCAGAGAATCGGAGTTCAACATTATGGTCACATTTTCTGACCTTGAATCCCTAAAATCCAAACAGGAAACAGCTAGCCTGGTTCTGTCTGAAGGTAACAGAGTCTACATACCTGTACCTCTAAAGCTTACTAATTAATTAATATGTTCTATCTAATTTTTTGAAATTCATATAAAAAGTGTAAACAATAATGCATTGTTTTACAGGAACAGTTAGGTGCTTGAGTATTTCTTGGCTAGAACTGGTACTTCCTGCAGTCTCCATTGGTTGCCTGTCAATTGCTCTCAGCCAAGAAACAGTCCGGCGCATAACCACCCATAAAATGGCAAATTGACATTTTACTTACTTTGATTTTTGTACAGATTAAACAAAGAAGATATAATATGCTACTTAAAGAGCTTTAGTTGTGTTGGTATTAGGGATGGGCATGAGTACTTGTCTACCTGTTTTGGACATCGGTATTCATTGAACAGATCATTGTTCCAGTACTCGCATTATGTTATGAAATTAACATGATATCAAGATATAAAGTCATATGTTGTAGCTGGCTATGGTCAAGTGCAGCAAGAACTCAAGCTTAGAAATAATTCCCAGGAAATGCTATGGATTAGCAACAAGTTATTTTATTGCTGTTATACCTGCACTCTCTGCTTACACTGGAGGGAAGTTACTAACTATGCACTTAACTTATGGTTCAAAAATGCTACTGTAAGCTACTTGGAACATTGTAGAATTAGTATAAAGAACAGCAACGCCAATGACTGTGTACCAGATTACATTTGTGGTGATTCAGAACACAATTTACTTCACAGCTTATGCCCCTAAACACAGTCTCTGGTCATGATGGGAAACTCCGCCCATCTAACCCCAACACGCTACAATTTCCAGACCATAGTCAGGAAGCAGAGGAGACATTTCTTTTCCTCCTGGGCGATTCTTGCTTCAGGACTAACCCCCTTCACCTTTCCAGCAGTTGGGAAACAATACACAAGCCTCACTAATGCCTGCAGTCCACAGTCTGTGCGGCACAGAAAGGCAGACTAACCCTAACACCTACCCGCATTTTGGATTATGTGTTAATTTCGGAACTTATTCTTACGTGAGATTTTTTTTTTTTTGTGAGTATTCTATAATTATTTCATGCAAGTACTGGAATATAGAAATTACTTAAAATGACCATCCAGACAGAGCCAGGTTATCTGTTTCTAGTCCTCTCAATTCACTTCGCAAGAAAATAACAGAGTAAATGTCCAAAAATAAAAAAAATTAGCTTTAATCGCTAGTTTAATAGCTAGTTGCTTTAAACTTGCTAGTTTATAGTTCTGGCTAGGTTGGGGAGCTAAGGTTTATTTGATAATGAGGGACCCTATCTTTGTAGCCATGCAACCAATCAGACAAATGTGATGACCTTTTGTAGTGAGCTATGGTGAAAGATATGTGAAAATTTTATCAGGTCCTGAGCTTGCAAACTGTCACAACTTATAACAACAACAACAACAATCTCCAGCTTTGGTTTCCACATGGTACCTGTCAGGGCATCTACAGATAAGACACATATAAGATAAGGCCTGCCTACAGCAGAGGAGCAGTGGGTTCATGTTACACACCTGGAGTTCCACTCGATGAGCTTGGTGGAAGGCAGCCGTCCATAACCTGGTGTGATGGCGGAGGAGAGCCGCGGGCTGGCCACCGAGAAGAGAAGCTGGAAACCAACGAAGCTGCCAGCTAGCACGGTCAACTCTCTCGTCTCCATCACTCACCTAAACGCAGCAGAAGAGGACACAGGACAGGGGGTACAGGATACAGACAGGGTTATACACATGGACAGGTCCAATCGATGACTGTCAGTCATCTTGGGCAGGAGAAACTGAGGTGGCGTGGTGGTGAGAGGGTGAAGCGGCACCCTGTTTGGTTCATACAGTCCACAAAGGAAAGAATAAAAGGAAAGAGACAGAGGATGAAAAAAATAAGCTGAAGACATGGGCCATCTAATGCGAGTGACATGACAACTTTAGACAAGCAGGGCAGTTCACAGAGGGAAGAGAAGATGAAAGGTACAAGGGAGGCACTAAAGTTAAAGAGAGGGAAAAATACAGTGGCAAAAACAAAAAAAAGTTATTGGGTGTAGTGAATACAGCACGGCATTTAGATTTGGAATAAAAGGGCTGCATTATTATGCAGATTTTGCAAGACAATTACAGTGCGTTGTTTAGGACGCACCAAAAATCCCTGAGAAGAAAAGAAAGGCTGGTCAAGCAAAGAAAAGAGGATTGTCAAGATGAAGCAACGACTTCAGCTCATTACGCTGTGGAAGACTATGAAACAGGTTTTTAAGCTATATTTTACTTCAACAATGCTCTTTATTTTACACACATCCAGGGCTCATTCATATTTTGTTCCCTTATTACTGACAATCTGATCTAACAGATTTAAGTATATCATGCAGACACAGAGGAGCTGAAGTGGTGGACCAATACAAATTGAAACTAATGAGAACCAACATGGACCCAGAATGTAGACATGCAAACTACTGACTGTAAACACATGCACAATGTACACAGTAGCACAGAGATCTGTTTACTCTCACTCAGGTCAACAAAGTAGAGGCCTGTCTTTTCAAATAACGGCCTGACATAGTACCGTGTTTGCAAAAGCAGAGACATTTGTTTGTTCAAATCTTTTTTAGACACAGTTAAGTGAAAGAAAATGAGGACATTAATCACTAATTTTTCCATTCACTGTAGATTGATGTTACAGCTCAGACTGTAATCTTATCGGGTTTTCTGGGCTGCTTACGATCAAGAGGGAAAAATTTGGACTCTGTTCTGAGCCACCGGATGTCTCAGGGTCGTGCCGGAGTATCAACAATGTGCTGGCCTCATTCTAGCAATTTGTAGCCCTAAACTTAGACTGGGGATCAGAAATCCTGACATCGCTGCTGTAATAACTGGTGAGCGTTCCTCGCTTCCATTTTTTTATTTTGCTACACACAAACACCAACATCTGGCTTTGTTTCTCAGCTTCCACCTTTAACAGTTGCAATTACAGCAAAACTTTAAACATAGTGCAACGCCCACTACGATAAACAGAGGTCACAGGAAAGACTGGATGCCAAAGTGCATCCTAATCATGACTTTTCATTTGTTCTTTAGTAACTTCAGCTATTACAACATAGTGTGCTGAAGCTGGTCTGGACTCTGGCCTGAGAAATGCACTGGAATTCTGATTAAACCAGACATTATGAAAGCCATTTAAAACCACTTATTCCTGGGCAGCTGACGATTAAGATTGTGCAAGGTTAAGATTTCTGCAACGCAAAGGTACAAACCTAACTGATAATGACCTATAAGACATATAAAGTAGCCATACATTTAGTGAAGGCATTCTTTTTGCAATGCCAACTCAGTCATTTAGCCTCTGGGAAGCCAGGATGACACATATGTTAAGTGCTATTTTTACCCTAAAATGTCCATGTCAAGCATGTGTAAATAAAGCACAAGAACAAGCAGTTGAAGAAACGAACAAAACCTTTAAATTTAAACACTGTCATGAAGATTACAGCTTTACTCAGAGCTGCCAGAGGCAATCTTTAGAACTATTTTCCACTTGCGCTCTCGAAACATCTGCAGAATCAACATCAAATGAATTTTTTAAAAAAAGGCAGGATGACAACTTTCAAATACACCTTTCCAACAAATCAAAGCAGCTGCAAGAAGTGTAACTCTTACTCCAGTGAGCTTTACTATGCTCCATTCACTAAAAACGTTCAACGGGGGAGCTGAGGCGGCCAGTTCTTCCTGGAGGAGCCACAACACACTGAGAGCCTCTTATTGTCTCCAGAAGCAGCTACGCACATTCCTGGGCCACGTTGATCATATGCTGCATGTGCCTGAATAATTCATTGGCATTCTTCACCTGTCAGGCTGCTTCTCACTGCCCCATGGGAAACAGCAACACACACAGCGGGTGCAGGAGAGGTGCTCTGCCGGCCACGTCTGACCTTGTTCTGATGGACTATCCTGCTGCTGTCAGCAAACCACGACCCCGTGACATATCGACCAAACATAAATAATAGCGGTTCAATTTCCCCCCGTTCCTTTGGAAATCTAAACCGGCCTCCGTCTACCGCATTGCTGCACAAGACCAATGGGTCTGACTGTAGCTGCTCTTAAAGCACAACCCGTGGCCAGCCTGATCACATCAATCTCTGCAGGCTGGCTGGGTCATGACATGAATGCTGATATATAACAGGTGATTATTGCAGTTTTGAGCCAACTGAGCTGTTTGCATTTATCATACAGATTCTTACAATAACTAGACGTTAAATCCTGTGATTTTGAGTAGTGAGCAGCCCTGCACAAGGTAGAGAGAATATGTAACAGTAATTGGCTACCTCTCCTTGATAAGCCCATCATCAGTATGCTTTTATACACAGTAAAGACAATTATTGGGAATGGGAGGCTACGTGTCGGTACCGTAACTACCGGCCGGCCACATTATCACTAAGAGAGTTAGTTTTACAACACAAACCAGGCACGAGTTGTAACAAGCAGCCGTGCCGACGGTTTTCTCGAGCAAAGTTGTTGGCTAAATCAGAAAGGACTGCTACGTATGCTGTTGTTGCTGCTGCCCACGACAATGCCAGAGGCACAGAGCTGCTGCAGCCCCAAGACTTGTACGGTCGAAAAATATCTAAATAGTGTAAGATAAACACAGCATGTGTTGGTCTACATGATATTTGATATGGTGGAAGCAGTAGGGAGAGCTCTGTTACCTGCTATCCGTCGCATAGGTCTGTGTAGGCGTGTAAGCTCCCGTTTAGCGGCCGTCTTCTCCACTTTCTTACAACTTGACGTTAGCTAGCAAGTCGGCTAAACTGATACAGCCCGCTATCTCTCGCCGTGCGACACCAGGGAAGAAAGGGGAAAAGAAAGAGTCACCCCCGCTACGCTAACAATGCCGTGTCCCCACAACCACTACAGCCCGGAGAAAAGCGGCTTTCCTCACAGCCCGGTTCTCTTGCTGTCATGTGTTTCGAATTATGAATTCGGTGAAAAGTTTTTTTTACTCGTTTTATTTTGACGTTGACAGTAAGGACCAAACTGTGACGTCGGCACGTACCCACCCCCTCGTGCACACGCCCCGAGGCAGAGGCTACACCCACGAGGACAAAGGCCACATTGCAATAGCCTGTTATTGATGATAACCTGCAGCAAGATAGATGGCGGAGATAGGAAGGACCATACCAACGGTTTGACTTGTTGTTGCCTATTAGATAATATTACATCTAATCAGTATTTTAGAAAATTAAATGTACGATTTCTACTGTTCCAGGCATCTGGTATTTTGTATGTGTCCATGTGATACGAAAATCTTGATTTAAAAAAAAATTGCCTTGAGTTACATTTTTATTAGAGTCAAATTAAAAAAAAAAAAATCTGCACTGTAACCACATCACTATACAACCACACAGTTTGTAAACGTGGTCTCAAGTTTTAGTTTACTGCAGCTACTGCAGTACTTTAGACATATTACTTCGTCATAAAGTTGTGCCTTGAACTTCGACCCTCTTGCTCATACATCCATGGCAGTTCATTATCCGTACATTAATGATTAATAATAATTACCATTAGCACTGGAGATCAGCAGGTTGAATGCCACTCCAGAGGAAGACAGACTTTGTTTGAAAATGAGATTCATTTTATGTTTTGCTGCCCTGTATACGATGACATCAGAGATGTACTTTTTAGTCAAATGTTTTCTATTTGTGATGATTTGTTTTGGCTAGATGATTATGAAAAACTTGAGTAGTGTTTTTTTTGGGAAGGGAACCTTTTTTGTTGTACTTTTTATTTGCCAAGCTTGGGGGAGAAGGCAGAATATCTTGTTTAAGACCGAGCTGTAAAATAACCTTTAGTTGCTGTCATGAAATGAAATGTGTTGAAAATATTTGTAACTGCAATTGCACCCTTTTGGTGTCTTGTAAACCCATGTGGGTTGGGCACTTTTTGTGCATGACCCGAAAACAATAAAATAATCAATCAATCAATGATATTATTATACATATAGGCCAACATATTAATTCCGCAGCAGTCACAAAAATGTGTAGTACTTATTTGAATGCACTGCCATCTGTTATTGCAGTTCATGTGACGTTTCTTCCGCTGCACAGAGGATTGTGGGTCAGAACAGCCAGAAACACATGCTGGTTTTCATACTGCAAAATGTGTCCGGATGCAGTAAGACAACCTGGTATTTTTGGCATACTGCATTTGACACACTGTATTGGGACACACTAAATCTTAATCTGGCATACTAAATAGTTGTTCGGGTATTGGAATGCAGGGTGGGCTTTATAGTGCCAGTTAGACATAACAAGTAGTTTCAAGACGTCAGCTTGGGCTCTTACAAATATTCTGTTATGGTGGTTGAAATAAATAAATCTATAGCATGGTGAGGAGGTTATTATTTTTGTCTTGATTTTCAGGGCAGACTCAATTGGATCTCACAGCAAACACAGACAACAGGGCACCTTCAGTCACCAATGGACTTTGGAATGTACTGTGGGAGGAAATAGGTACACCTGGAGGGAAACACATGAATTCATGAGTAACAGTGGGGGCGAAGGAATGAAAAGCAGATCCCTATATGCTGTATTCTCAGATTACTGAGTTAATGATGATTACAGAGTTAACCTGGGGGTCATTACAGCCTTTTAATACATTGTTTGGATTCTGGGGTGGGTTGTTCTTGTCTGACCTCTTTGTTCTGTCAGCTCCTAAGTCTCTTTGCAGAGTGATATGATGAGTCAAGGTTGTCTGTCTGGTTCCACCACACACACACACACACAGAGACACACAGGAATGTTTTACTCATGCTCACATACTCACAAATCTCTTTATCTTTTACATTCTGCATGTTTGGTGGATATATGGGCTTACATTGTGTGGCACCAACCAAAACACAATGACAAACATTTGAAAGATACTTTCAAAGGTATTGGTTTTATTGAATTTTTTTTTAACCAAGAAAGAGAGTATATAGTATAAAGAGAGATTGTACACTCTGTTCAAGAAGTGCGTGAATCAGAAATAAGAGTTGAAAATTGGAGAGCATGTTGACTGAGAGAGTGTTAAGAGTTAATGAAGCTACTCATGCAATGTACAACCAGATGCAACCTCAGAAATGAACATGCTGTAGGAGACATCCCAGTTCAACTTGAAAGCACTATTAAAATAAGATTGTGATGCGATTCAATATAAGGGGATGATGCTATGACTATGTTTTGTTTAACGTGGTTTTCAAACATAAAAAGTTTTTTTTTTAAAAATCCTGAATGAGGAAGCACATCTAATCTTTTTCCTCCACTGAGAAAAATATATATTATAGTTGAAATTCTTTATTAGGAATAACCCCTTGAGATGTACCATCTCGTTTTTGAGGGGGTCCTACAAAATCTCACTCAACACAGCTGCTTGAGCTATAGGTTGACTGGTGAAAGAGCAGCGCGCATCAAGATGGCTAATGTTTGAGCCACAGTCAGACCTGGACTCGGATGAGGAGTCTGTTGTGCACCATAATCAGCGACTAGCAGTCGTATCACAATGTTAACCTAAGTGTAGTTAGCATCTTTTGTTTATGTTGTTTGTTAGCTTGTTAGCTTGTAACTGGCAGAGGCTGACACAGTGTTTGTGGTTGTGAAACGTACAATAATATCTGCTATGATGTTACAGTTCACATCTTGATAGTAAACCAAGTTTGCCTGGGAACTGGCTCATTGGCAGTAGGCTACTTGGAAATTAGACAGCGATTGGCTTTCGTATTTGTGACGTACCAAATCTAGCTTGTACAGTTGAAGAGAATTGCATTTGAATCTAAGATTTTTAGGATGTGCACAGACCTTCAGAAGAGGAATGTGAAAACGTTTGTAACAAACTTTGGACAGACATAGATCAGACAATATAGTTCAGGTCAGACATTTTGGTTGACATAAACATAAGAAAAACACCTTTTGAGTGGAGGGGATCTTTAAAATGTAATAAAATATAACTGAATGAGTGACTGAGTGAGTGTGTTAGAAAGCACAAATGCTATTCGTATCGTTTGAAAGAGTGTTTTGAGACAGGATGAAATAAATCCATCCTCTAACAACGAAGAGCCTCGCAGATTTAAGAAACATCAGCTGCTAATTAAAGCAGATCAGATGCCAACAATAGTGAAATAAAGAGGTGTGAGGAAAATAATGAATTCAAATAATGTCAGATAATAGGCAATGACAGGAGCAAGCATGCAAGCACGGGTTTATGCACTATCACTTGTTTGTTTTTTTGGTGCACTGGAGTGTAAAGTGCCTGGAATCCTTTCTGGACATGTTTTTTGTAATTCGAGCGAACTGTCCCTTTAAAATGCATGTTAAAGGAATAGTTAGACACATTTGCTTATTCACTTTCTCGCCTAAAGTTAGATTGAAAGATCGATATGAAGTTCACTTCACTTCTTTATAGTAACTTGGAGCCAAGAGATGGTTAGCATTAGTTTTAGCATAAAGAAACAGCTCGCCTGGCGCTGTCGAGAAGTAACAAAATGTACCCATCAGAACCTCTAAAGCTCACTAGTTATCAATTTATGTCTGGGTTGTAATCTGTACAAAAGCAGTTTAAAAGTGATGTGGTTTTTCAGGGGATTATGTTCCAGATTAAAGATTTTTCGATAAATAAACAACATGCAGTATAATCTGAGTTTTAAATCTGAGTTTTATACGTGTTGGTAGGTGAATTTGTTACCTTTGAACAAAGCAAGGCCTTATGCTAAGCTAAGCTCACCAGCTGCTGGCTGTAGCTTCATATTTACTATACTGACATGACTGTGGTATAGATCTTCTCACCTAACTCTTGCCAAGAAAGCGAAATAAGTGTATTTCTCAAAATGTTGAACATCCCTTTATGTTACATCATGTTACATGAATGTTACATGATTGCATGCATTTCCACATGTGCCCCCTTACACATACCGTTGTATGTTGTATGTGAACTTGAAAGAAATATTCAGAGGTTTGATGTGAAATTGGTGACAGTGATGGGTTGTGCCATTAACAGAGCCTGAGTGGTAATCACACAACTCCGTCCTGATAAAGGAAGCTCCCAGCTCATCACATACACACATTTATCATGCGCCCCTTTTGTCTTATCCAGACACTCAAGGTTTACATTGTCATGTAAATACACAAAAAATATAATGCAGGTCAAATGTTTTTTTAATTTGTTCTAGGTAACTTTTAACAGAGGAGGAACAGAAAGCATCCTGATTGGAAACATCACAGCTGGCATGGGATATGCACTGCCCATGACTGTTCAGACTGCAACCATCTGGTAAGCGATACAGAAGTATCCGCTGCCACACCACCAGCTTGAGACTTGAGATAAGACTCCTCAACTCCACCTCATCCTCCAAGTTCCACTGTAAATAAATTACTTCCTCAAAAAAACCTTTGTTTACACGGAACTCTCTGTTATGCTATTTTTGCACACAAGTTTTTATATTTGCACTACAATTAAATGCAATTTTTATTCCATTCTGTATTTTATTGTTTTCCTTTTATTCAAATTTCAATATTTGTTCATATATTTTCTGGACCTTGAACCTTGAAAATGACTAAAAGTCAAAAAAGGGGGGGGAAAAGATCCCCTCCACACATGTATTAAGGCATGCATAAAAGTTCTCTAATGTGTGTCTGACATGGTTTTCGCAGGAAGAAAAGCGCAATTACACGTTAAAATCTTAAAAATGAAATATACTCCTTCTCCCACATTAAAGTTCCAGAATATATGAATATACAAATTTCAGTTTTCCTGCTGGACACAAGATGTCTCCTCCTTCACTGTAAAGTCCATTCTCAATGTTTGTGCACTGGAGGCTTCAGGTTTCCACATCACACTTGTGTTTGCTGAATATTGGAACAGGATCTGCTTCCAAACTATTTGTGATGTCACAAATCATGCTCGTAGGCCCCGCCTCTTCACATCAGATATTCAATGAGCACAGAGAAAATTTACACTTTCAGCACTGAATGTGAAAACAGCCTTATAGTGTCAGACTCTGCACAGGAACAAGGAACAAGAAGAGAAACTCAGTTCTGACTGGAGGGCAACTTTAATAATCAGCAAACAAAACCAGAAAGTCTTTTTATTGAACTCTTTGGAGAGTTCTCGAAAGCTTTTGTTACCCAATTGATTTAATTAATTTAGACTCACTAAGCAAACCGTTCATTTACATTTTCAAGCATGGAAATTTCATGTCCCTGATGACTTACTGTAATTAACCTGTAATGATGATGATAATGAGGACAACAACAACTCTGTTTATTATATTAGGAGAGTAATGTAATACAGCAGGCTACTTAATCTCACTGGAGGCCGGAGGGCTGCTCTCATCAAGGTGTGAAACAAAAAGAAGGCCAGGCCACAGCAGAGCATTGTAGAAATCTGCAGGCTGGCTTAGTCTTTGGGTCCGTGCCATCCCTGTTGGTTCTGTTTAGACGAAGCATAAAGTCTGTGTGAAGTGGATTATTTTCCACCTTGAGGGCATTTGCTGGAAGGTTGGCTTTTAGCCCAGCACAAAGAAATAATTGGTTTACAGAAGTCCTGCAGTGGATGTCCATATGCTGAGCACAGACGTCCACACACACACACACACACACACACACACACACACACACACACACACACACACACACACACACACACACAC
>JBBPCS010007495.1:0-32524 GCA_037974645.1 Hollardia meadi | reverse complement strand
GGGTTTGTACCCTCATGGTTGAATGCACTTATTGGAAGTCGCTTTGGATAAAAGCGTCAGCTAAATGAAATGTAATAATAATAATAATGTAATAATCTGTTCCTTGTGTTCATTTAAACCATTCTGGTACATCTGCAACACAGTCTCTTCCAACATTCACATACATTCACATACGTTAGGGTTCCTCTGGGAACAATGAAGAAGGAAATGAGAAAATGAGAGGAAAAATGAAGAAGATGAAGTAAAATGAAAGGAATTTAAAAAAGAAGCTTCAGAGAAAACAGCAAATGAAAATAACCAGCGATAAAATAGTAAAATAAAAAGATGAAAGAAATGAAAAGGATGTAAAATTTTTAACTTGAGGGAATTCAAATAGAAGTTTCCAAGAAACATCAAATCATATTAACGCAGGATGTTGGCACTGAGGTACACTGAGGTATACACTTCACAATAAGGAGGAATTGCTTATTCTAAGGATAAAGATTTACACATTTAAAAAAGTGGAATAAGTATGTACACTTAAACATGTGGCTACTCACCCTGGAAAAATTTAAAACAAAAAAAAACAACAGAAATTTCTAGTGAATTGGAGCTGGAACATCTTCATTACAACTTGATCAACTACCTAATTAAAAATACAATAGGCCGCAGCAGAAAGAAAGAAAGACAATAGGCCGCATCAGCACCTACAGTACAACAATAGGCCCGTACAAAGTGCTAACACGTGAATGCATTCACTGGGAACCTGAACCACCAGTCACTGGGGGGTTTAACCAAGCGATTTGTTCATTTCTGTTTTGGAAGAAATGAACAAATCCAGACAACACAACCGGTTACAGAAATTGTTTTGCGAAATTGGGAGTCAGAGCCGAAATACCCTTATATATTTCAGTACTTATTTCCAATTCCAACACAATAGGCCTCTTTAGAGATACACCACTCTGGTATACAATCCACTGGCAAACAACAAACCTCCAGCTTCCAGGATTTCCGATGATAGTAGTGGCAGACTGTTTAATCCACTACATTTTTATCACCTTAGGGCATGACATTACGCTATAATAACATCGTATTGAGGAAAACTATATACTACCTACTGTGCCATTTTCATGGCTGGACATAACGATACAATAATTCCATACAGGGGAAAAATTCTCAGGCAGGTGATAATTCCACATTACCATAACTGGTTAAAGTCACAGACTGGTTACTGGCCCTTTAATTATTGCGCAACCTGCCTACAGGCTTTACCACAATGCAATGATTGTAAAGCAAAACTTTCAGAAGACAGGAAAAAGTTGCAATACAGATTACAATACAACCTGCTACTTCATCCACAAACACACATAAACATTCAGATATAACACATAACAATAAAAATGAAGTCAAGGCCTTAATAAAACTCACCACAACCGCCTGCAGCAAGGTTTACCTTGTGAAAATTCAAAATAACTTGCTGCTACATTCTTAATTTGAAGTTAAATTGCGTTACGTGGGTCTATGGATGATCTGGGACTTCCAGCTTTATTTCAGACACAAGGTCCACATCAATATAAAAGGAATAAGATAATAGTAATATAATAAATACAAAAAGAATACGGAAGTATAATCATTACACAACTATTACTATTACTACTATTTAGACGTCAAACTTCTTCCACCACTGGTTACCTCATACTGTTTGACTTACATTGCTAAATCATTGGCTAATCTGTCAAATTAATCTATAGCATGTAGGCTAATTCATATTTTACTTCATCGTATGTCTGCTCAGTCCGGAGCGCGTTCCCGGGGACTCGTTCTTGTTCCGCTCGCCCCCGGCTCTGTGACAGTCCGCCTGCTCTCACGTGTTTTCTGTGTATAAAAGGGTCCCAGTCTCGGCTCATCATGTCCAGTGTGTCACCAGACAAACGGCGAAAAATGGAGTCAGCGCTGAACCAGATAAAGAAACACACTGTGGTGGTGGCAGACACGGGAGACTTTAACGGTAAGAAAAAACACTACTTTTAACACATGCTAATGTTAGCTGGTTAGCATGCTAACTGACCAGGAAGGATCCAGCTTTAATGTGACTGACCGCCGTGTCGATATCACGTAGTTAGTGTCAAAATGATAGCATCAGTCTCATTTCATATGGAGCGATCGACCAAAGTTTGCAAACATAACGTTAGCTAACTAACCCGTACACCGTTTACTCGGTAAGTAAGTACTAAAGTTGATAATCTCGTAATCCAATTAAAGCTACTTGTTATTACGGTTGCCTAACAATTTACGTTAGCCGCAGGAGCAAACTATGCTAGCTAACTAACGTGACGTCTTTTCCAGACGTATTCAATTGAGTATGTACGTATTTTGTCTACATTAGCCTCTTATCAACTTCACAGATGTTAAGACTTGAAACTATCTACAACTACCACTAAATAACCTAGAACATGTGTTGGAATAACTCTCAGATGCTGTACACCCCGAGTTAACGCGCAACAAGGTGTAACGCTAAAATGTGTTTGTTTCTTCTTCTTCCTTCCTCGTTTCTCACTTTCATGCCGTAGAGATAATGGTCGTGTTAATCAATGGGTCAGAATGAGGAACTTTTGGTAATAATACTGTTAACATTGTGATGCAACCCAGATAGTTCCTCATCCAGGGTTTGCAGACTCAGAATGACGAGACAGAACCGGTTTGACTCAGCCAGGCGTGACTCTAGAATATAGACACTCATTGTACAGCAGGGGTGGTGGATGTTTACATAGACTTTTAAATGTGTTGTCTTTGCAGGCTTGGTTTATTGTAATTTACACAAGTGTATGAGTTTTAATTGTGGCATGCATACAGGGAAGGGACACAACAGCTTTGTCATTGTAGTGTTTATAATGTGATCAATTGAAAAATGGCAACAGCAATTGTTTTATGTCAATCATCAAGCAAAAGAACCAAGCACTTTTAGATTCTAGCCTCCCAAAAGCAAGTATTTGCTGTTTTCCCTCATGATTGTATATAGTTTTAAGTTGAATATCTTTAAGAATAAACTTAATCCATCAAACTTGATTTCTATAGTGTCTTTCATACAGGTTAGAGTTCTGTTAGTGTTTGTGCTCTTTGCAGGTGACTGACGAGCTAATAATAAAGTGCAAATATAAGTAGTAAAATAACTTGAGTCATCACCTCGGATGATGAGAAACTGTGGCCATTCAAGAAAAAGGGAAAAACAAACAATGAAATCAGCCATTAGTTGCAGTTTGTCTAATTCAAAACAACACGACAACATCCAACAGTTTAACCAAAACGTCTCTCAGCCTTGGTAAATACCTCTGTCAGGACTGTCTGTTTTTAAAAATGTTCATATTTGTCTGGTTTATGTAAGATTTCTCAGGTTTCACTGGGTGCAAGTTTAGAAATGTTAAAACCGCTTCTGTTTCACATAAGAAATGCAACAGGTTGGTCAAACACGGTGTTGTAAACCCACACTCTTGCTTCATTTACTGTTGGTGGGGAGAGGAAAGGTTCTTTGGAGGAGCCTGAGGGGGCACTTATGAAATTTTGCACACGGGTAACGACGCAGCCTGCACGGTTCTAGATGGTTTAAGGGTCCTTGTGAGATGAAGAACTGTTCACTACTGCTGGAAATGACAGACTTGTATGCATGCTAATGTCACATTTAGGTAAAGGCAGTAATCTGACTGTAATATTCAGTACATTATGGATTTACTGTTAATGTGAATATAAAGTTTGATTTCATTTGGCGATTTTTTTTTTTTTTTTTTTCCCCCATTTCATTTCAATGCAGTTAGTGTTGTCACAATAACTACTTTTTGTTGAGCGCTATACTGTCCTAGAGAGAACTTTTTAAAAAAAATTATATTGTCACTTTCAGACCATTTCATGCTACTGATATAATGATAACGTAATGCCATGATTAACTTTTAATTATTAAGAATATGCAGACATTGTAATTGAAATGTAAAAAAAGATATCCAAAATAAATAAAATAAAATAAAACCACACAGTCAAAAAAATTTATAAAATGTAAAAAACAAAAAACATTTAGCTGCTGCACCCAACTCTTATAATGGTAAGTCAATAATGTAATTATAGTGACAGGCCTAACCACGATGCTCACAGAATGATCTGTGTGGAAAGCTGGCTTTCTGTAACAAACATAGCATAAATGATGAATTAAAGCACATTCATTAATGTGAAAAAATTTGTATTACTTTTTCTTATTTTGTGGCTAATTAGATATTTCCCCACATGTTTTTATACATCCCACTGATGCTCCAACTATGAAATTGTGCAACTACAAACATTGTAAAGCTACAGCTGCACTTACTACCATAATCTGGTTATTTGCAGTGATTGTGCTGTAATATGTAGGGCTGCCATTAATGAAAACAAAAGGTGAAAAGAAATCTCAATTTCCCAGAGCCCAAAATGACATGTATATCTTCTTTTGTCCAACCAACAGTCTGAAACTTCATTCACAATCCTTATATATAAGAAGCTGGAACCAGAAAATGTTTAACCTTTTGCTTAAAAAAATTCTGAAATGATTAATCAATTAACAAAATGGCTGGCAATTAATTCCTTTTAATTGAATAATTGATTAATCGACTAATCTCATTATTCATCCATTGCATGTAAATAGTTGTAGTAGTAGTTGGTGCAGATTCATGGTCAATTTATAAATAACTACCAAAGTTGAATCAGCTTTCTCAGCTATGAATTGTAAAACGTCTCAGTCAGCAACTTGCGCAGACTGGTGTCATCATTTACAATCTTTTATTTGTGTTTAAAGTTTTATCATAAGTTCAAACTATAGCTATATTTGCCCAGTTGAAGACATGTAGTGTCAGGGTAAATATATTTAGGATAGATATTGAATCAGGGAAAACTTTTTCATCCCCCAGGTGGTTGACGTAGCATAATCTTTTTGGAATACTGCTATATTCAGCACATCAACTGTGAAGTGCCTTCTTGAACTGTTGATCACGAGTATCTCGTCCAAACCTGATGACCCGCGGAATGATTGAATTCTTTTTGTAAGGAGGTTGAGGGAAAATGCTACAGAACAGAGGCTGTCTTTGTTGTTGAAGAGCTGGCAGCATCGAATGGACTCTACAAATGGGTGCTGACATAAAAAGAAAAGGCCCCGCTGCTCATGCATATCAAAATCTGCAGTTCAGTCCGTTGAAGTGCAACAGGATGTTCTTAATACAGTTCTGTAGAATACACATTAACAGGCCTTTGGGCTGTTTGCTGCAGGTTAGAAAGATAGTTGAACTCTGTTGGCAATTTATCATAACTTTTCACATGATTGTATGAACTAAGATTTTTGATCACTAAAGATTCCATTAGTTATTTACTAGTTAGTGGGTAAGTTGGTGGGTTTTCTTTTTTTCCATTAATTTAAAAGATGCTTAAGTTGCAGCATCAGTAGTTCTAGTTGTTTTTTTTACAGCATATTATCATCCTTTGATAATAAAGAAAAGACAAATCATAAATCAATACGATACTTAAGCATTTATACTACTTAAAGGTATGTTAAACTGTAACAGAACTCAACAGAAGCAGCATGAATATAGTCTTTGTAACTGAATAGTTTTTCAGAAGATGGTGCAGCAATACTTTTTTTATACAGTAGATGGCGCCATTTTCTTTCTATCAGCTTCAGCATATTATAGGTTCAACATGACAAAGTACTTTATCTTTACTCTTAGACTTTTTTAAAAATCTATACAGACTTTTCAATGAATGACCATTAAGAAAAATCTTAAAAATCCCCTCCAGGCATGTTGTAAGAGGTATATAAAACATTCTACTTAGAATAATTTATGTCTGATCTGTTTTTTCCCACAAAAAAAAAGCTTAATTTTCTTGTTAAAATCCTTAAAATTGCATCTATTTCTTCTGCGTCATTAAAAATTCCAGAATATAGGAATATGCAAATATATTTTTAATTTCACTGGTTTTAACTGCTGGACACAAGATGTCTCCAGCTTCACTGTGAAGTCCATTCTCAGTGTATCTGCACTGAGGGCTTCCGGTTTCCACATCACAATCGTGTATTAATTATTGGACCAGGATTGGCTTCCAAGCTATCTGTGATGTCACAAATCATGCTCGTAGGCCCGCCTCTTAAAATCTGATATTCAATGTGCACAGAGAAACTTTACACTTATAGCAACAAAAGTGAAAACGGCCTTAAAAAAACAGCTTATTACTACTTGCTTATTTAAAATATTAATATAATTAATATATATTTAATATAATATAATAAAACATCTACCTCAACTCTATCCTGGGCTTGTAGAAGTCTTATAAATGGATGATTCCATGCATGCGATATTTGATTTTTATAACAATATTTGTGATAAACCAGGTCAGGATGTGTTTGTTTGTTTTTTAATGACTTTGCCGTCTTCCCATCCTGCAGCCATTGACGAGTACAAGCCTCAAGATGCTACCACTAACCCATCTCTTATCCTGGCTGCTGCTAAGATGCCAGCCTACCAACACCTGTTGGATCAGGCCATTAAATATGGCATCGCCAAAGGCGGGTAAGAAGTTGCGTATAAACGAGAGCTAAACAAAACGCCCTAAAATTGAACCATTCTTTAGCTGTATACCTGTAAACCTGAATATCAACAGCATTGCAGTACAAGTCGTTTTCTTAAGAAAAGGAAAGTTTCATGTGGTTTTTACAGATTTACATCAGGCAATCTGTGATTCCTTTTTAATGGATGTAATTCTTAGACTTGTAGCAGAGTGTGGTTTTAACATTAAAAACAGAATTTACAGTGATTTGAGTCTCCATTCTGTGGTTTTGAACTAATTTTGATTGGGTTTGTGCACCTTACTGGTTGAATACCAAAACTGTCACAAATTTACTTCAGTAAAACAACTTTAACCCGATGAGCTGTCAAATGTGCAAAAATTTAGGATTGCAGCTTAATAATAATTAATGATAAACATAATGTCTATTTTCATAAATGTCCCTTGCAGTGCAACTTGGACATTAAGTTAACCAGCTATATAATGTTTCCTTCACTTTCCAGAACTGAAGAGGAGCAGGTAGCCAACACTATGGATAAACTGTTTGTGAGTTTCGGGCTAGAGATCCTTAAGAAGGTCCCAGGCAGAGTCTCTACTGAGGTTGATGCCAGGTGGGTGCAAACAACACGTCACATGATGCTAATTATAGATGGAAAACTTGATTTACTTGACCTTTAAAAAAACAACACTTACAGTTAGAGAAGTTTTACAAGAGAGACCTGGCCAAGGTAGCAGCCAATCGCAACACATTAAATGCTTGTAATGACACATGAATTTCTAAAGTCAATAAGCTCCTTGGTTTTGTTGACGTTGTGCGGGAGATTTTTGTCTGTGCACCACTTTACAAGACTGTTGATTGTTGTTCTGTTCTCTTTTTTTGTTATCCGGCCTATGATGGTGGTGTCGTCGGCATACCTTTATAATAGAGTTCTCTCCATGTCTGAGATTGCAATCTTCTCTTCTTCAAAACTGAGGAAGAAACATAATGCAAGTTTAGAATATTTTTTTTTTTCAATAAGTACACTTCTTGCAAACATAATAACACTGGGAAACCCATACTCATATTACTAATATACTGTAATTATGCAGTGCAACCAAATGATGCCTTAAAAAGGAAATGGACAACATCCAAGTCTGTTTCATAAAAAAAAACATTTCTCTAAACATTGTGGAAAGCAAAACACACACAGGTCTTCTTCGTCAGATGCGTAGTCCTTGTCCCTGTCAGGAGGATCTTCAAAATCCCTGGACAAGGCTTCCTCAGCTGTGGTTTTACTATTCTCCTTAATTTTCAGCATTATTTTTTACAATAAAATGGCTAAAACTCCAGTAGAAATCCAGCCAAACTTGAAGGGAGCTTCTTTGTGTGTAATTGCGCATGGAGCACATGAACCACACACCTCTAAACTCCTCTCAGATAGCCTGATTATCATGTCCGATAGCTCGTTGGAAAGGAAAGAATCTCGGTTATACAATAAACACAACACTCCATGTCTAAATTGTACCATTTTAGAGACTTATACAGTCAAACACGATGTCTTTAAATCAAGGTTCTCCGTACACACCGGTTATTTCTGAAGCTGGAAGTGTGAAACTGAAAATGACCAGAGTGGACTCAAACTAATGTTAACATGCATGCCTGTTGAAAAGAACCGGTTTTGTGCCGGGCTGATGCAGTATTTCAACTCGGTGACACAACTAAACGTCACAGAGTTACACTTGTGTATGAAAATCCGAAATTATGGCCACATATTTGCGGTGGAATATTGAGACAAAACATAGATAAACAGCAGAAAGCTCACCTGTTCTGGCTTGTGCTAGGACCCTGCTAAAGTTTTGATATAAATTATTTTTTTGAATGATATTGTGACCGAGCTTGTGCTGCTCAATCACAATATCCATCACAAGTGTTGCAAGTCCTGGTTCAGAGCGCTCAACGCAACCACTATGGGTACATCTCGGTTGCCATGTTTGGTATTTCTTCAGTCCTCGCTTAAACTGAAAGTTGATCTGATGCGCCATCTTGCATGCCTTCCCAAAGCTCTTATTTGTGCTCCGAGGAGTAAGGAGGGATCTCTGAGGAGCTATGAGCGAGGATGCATGGGAGGAGCCTTCATGGAAGTCTTTTACTGACCGACAGACCCCCTTATTGGATATCAGTTATTGAGTTAATGCTGCAGCTGATCAAACTGATCTGATGCATCACAACATCACTGGAGTTTCATAACACAGTAGAGACAGAAAATGGATTAAATTCAAGTGTATTGCTCCCAGGTTTTATATTTTATTTTCTAATTCACTATCTAGTAAAAATCCGAGTTAATTGTAGGTCTGAACAACAAAAGGACCGCTGACAATTCAAGTCATAGAGAGTAGGAGAGTCTGTTGGTAAGAAACACTTTGCACATCAATTATCGTCATGTCCATTCAGTCACATGTGAGGCTGATAATTCTTGAGCATTGGGTTTGACGTTGATGTTACATGATCTCAGTTACGCAAGTATGTATAATTTAGCCTAATAAATTATTTACACTACTAAAATGTCATCTGAATCAAATTTTGGCTTAAGATGAATTCACAATAAGAATATCAATAAATACAAATTTAAAATGACATTATAAAAGCAGAATGCAGCTTGTAATTAATGGCTGTGTTTCTCTCTTCCTAACAGACTATCTTTTGATAAAGATGAAATGGTTGCCAAGGCCCTGAGGCTCATCGCTCTCTACAAAGAGGCCGGCATCAGTGAGGAACGTGTGCTCATCAAGCTCTCATCTACATGGGAGGGAATCGAGGCTGGCAAGTAAGTACAGAATGTATCTGTTGGTTATGCTTTCCTATCATTTATCATGTCTTGTTATTCAGTTCAGACCCTGAAGGGACAGAACCCTGCATAGTGTTTATGCTGTTATTATTATCTGTTGTTTCATGCCGTGTCTCCTATTGCTGTGGTGGGGTTGATCACAAGCTGCTAACAACTAGACTTGAACAATAGGTTGAGATCCAGAGAACAGCCCTAAAATGGTTCAAATCATACCTGGAAAATAGGTTTTTCTATTAGTGTGCAGGAATGATTGTTACACCACAGGGCTCCGTTTTTGTGCCTCTTCTCTCTTTACTTGTTCCCCTCATTAGGAAGCATGGCATCTCCTTTCATTGCAGACAATACCCAGCTGTATCTCCGGTTAAAATGCCACAGCCCTCAGTTATTGCAGTCATTGCAGCTTATATCTGAGTGTTTTCAGGATGTTTAAGAGTGGATGTCCTATACTTGATGCTCCATGAACTAAAAACTGAAGTGGTTCTCTTTCACCCTCCTGAATCTACAAGTGTCCTATGTGGGAAGCTCAGCCCGCTGTCACCTTATGCACAAAACCTTGGGATAATTTTTGATTCCACACTTAAATTTGACAAATGGATAAATCCTGTGGTGAGAGGCAGCTTTTTCCAACGGCGAGCCTTAGCAAACGTAGACTCTTTTCTCCTGTAACTCCTTGTACATTGGTCTCAGTCAGTCTATGCCTGTGCTTTGTAAAGCACTTTGGTCAACTAATGTTGTTTCAAATGTGCTATAGAAATAAATTTAACTAAATGGCAGTTGTCACGGCTTAAAACCAACGATCTGTTGATGTTTGCACATCTCAGATGTGACGATGGCATAGCCGTCAGAAAGTCTAATCAAATCGTGGATTTGAATCTTGACAGCCCTAGTCTACACACTGACTAGATTGCCACCTGTATCTGTGTTAACTGGACTGGCCTCAATTTGATTCAACATATTTAACAAGTGCAAAAATAAGACTGAACTTTCTCTCAACCAAGAAGACTGCACCTTGAGAAAACTGTAATGCTTCACATTCTAATATTTTGTGACTTTTTCCAGTCTTCGATGAGGTTCTGGTTGAAATTGGAAGCAGAGGATGACTGCTCGTTTACACCTGAACATTTTAATTAATTATTTTGTATTTTTTTGTACAGGGAGCTTGAGGAGAAACATGGTGTCCACTGCAACATGACCCTGCTGTTCTCTTTTGCCCAGGCTGTGGCCTGTGCAGAAGCAAAGGTAACACTTATATCACCCTTCGTCGGACGCATCCTCGACTGGTACAAGGAGAATACGGACCGCAAAAGCTACGAGCCACATGAAGATCCAGGTAATAAACACCACCCTTAGTGTTATTTAACTAATAATTGAAGACGTTAACAATAAATAATCATTTATAATTAACAAGATACAAAACGCACGCCTTTATTTTAATAAGTTTTATTTAAAAGAATTCTAGCTGCAATCCCTCACCGTCCACCACGTTCATATCGGCATCTTTTCCACCATAAAGCAAATCCTTTGAGTTAGAGAGGACGGTCCACTTTCAACTTCCACTGCAGCCGTCGGGTACTGACTCTTCGGGTGGTACAACACTGACGTTTGACTGGAGCTGTATTTTAAGCCACTGTCGCAATTGTCCTCTTTTACAGCATAATGCTCCCATGTTGGACAATGTTTTGCCCTCTTCTTCTCGTCTCACCATTTCCTACCGACTGCTTCTTCTTCTTCTTAGGTGCTGATTTTGTCGTATGTAAAAGATGATGCTCTGCTATCGTTCCGTGCATACCTGGAAACCCTAATTTTATTAACTTGCAAGACAGACTGTCAACAGCTTGTGTCTGGTGTGACGGCATACATTTCTTAAACTAGGACTCTGCAGACTGAACACACACTTGACACTTACATCAATTAATGAGTGTTTCCTACCACCTGAGAATTTGTGGCAAGGCGGCACATGCGTATACACACATACTCTTCTCCTCATGTACCCAATTAAGTTGTCTTAAATAGTAATATACACACATCGGTGGAAGTCAATATCATTAAAACAATGAAACGAGAGGAGGGGAAGCAAGCGGTCAGTGGACACAGAAATACATTTTTAAAAAATCAGTGGATACATAAACATTTAATGTTTATTTGATGGGGACAGATACATACATTATGTATAAATAATCAGCCGATGCATTGTATCACAGCATTTATAGCTAATGCTAATCTCCAGTGCCCATTCCTAGAAGGGCCTTTTTAAAATAACAGAAATGAGACATGACGCAACACAAAACATTTTACAGTGATTAAGTAACGTGCTTCATGTACATCACGATTTATTTGCCAAATCTTTTTCCATTTCACTTTGTTGCATTTTGCTTTTATAAAAAAAAAAAAAAAACTTTTCCACCTCAGCTAAGTGTAATTTAATTGCAGTAAGTTTTTTTTTTTTTTTTTTTTTTTCGATTTTTGGCAGTCTCACCAAGATTTTTTTTTTTTTTATGCACAGAAAATTAAAATGAAACACGAAAACAAGTGGATGGAAATGCACCTGCTGTTGCTTGCATGTTTATCATTTAATGCATTTTGACATGTTGTTTTTTTTCCTCTTCTCCTTCCCTAGGTGTGCTGAGTGTGACCAAGATTTACAACTACTACAAGAAGTTTGGCTACAGCACCGTGGTGATGGGTGCCTCCTTCAGAAACACCGGTCAAGTGAAAGCCCTGGCAGGCTGTGATCTGCTCACCATCTCGCCTGGGCTGCTCGCAGAGCTCAGCCAGGACCACAGCACCATCGTCGAGATGCTCAATGTGGAGAAAGGTACTATTCTGTGACTCAAAGACTGCCGTTGTGCAAAATACTGCTGTCACTATTTTTATGCCTCTGCGGAGGCATTATGTTTTCTGGTTGTCCGTACGTCCGCCCATTTATGTGAACGCAATATCTCACCAACAACTTAATGGAAATTCTTCAATTTCTTTTTGGTTTTCTGTCCACCCGCCCGTCCTATTCTCATCAATGCGATATCTCAGGAATGCCTTGAGGGAATTTCTTCAAATTTGGCACAAACTTTCACTTGGACTCGATATGAACTGATTAGATTTTGGTGGTCAAACTTCAAGTTCACTGTGATTCAACTCAAGAATTCATATGCTAATTATGACAAAATTTCTGACCAATTTCTAATGGGATAAACTGAAGGGACGACATTTTATATCCAAAATATATCTGGCCATTACTCAACTCTATCATGAAGCATCTGTGATTTATAGGCTAAGCATGTGAACACATACAATTTGATTGATTTTCTGTTTCTGTCAATGAGCTTAAACACTAGGCAGACCGCAGTACTCCTCCACAGGCTCATTGATTTTAATTAGATTGAGTTTCAGGTGATTGTTGTTACACCATGTGACAAAGCTCTCTATCAGTCCTCTGTGCTCCTTTTGTAAAAAATAGCTTCTTAAGTGAAGATGGCATGTTTCTCACTAGAAATTATTAACCGACATGTCAATAAGTGATAACATTTTGTCAATAAATACCCCAATGCCTTTTTATTAAATTCCTTCACAATCCTGACCACATCGATTTATGAGTCCGGACGCAAATGGATGTAAACTGCAACTTTACTGGTTGGCAGAGGAGGGACGGCACCTAAGAAGGTAGATATTCAATTACGTCTTTACAAGGGCCAAGCCCAGTTGGGTGCGGTCTGATTATGTTTTTAACGCCTGGTGTTGCTTTGAATATGATTATGTATTTTCATTTCAGCAGTAAAATTTGACCACACCTACTCCGTCATGCGAATTATGGTGCCGCAAAGAACTTGTCACTGACTCCTCAATTAAAATTGACATTCGAGGGCACAGAGAGATGTGGAAACGGATGGTAAATAGTAGGAAGATGGAATTCAAAATGTATCGGATGACTCGTCATTGGCTATATGATTAAAAACCAGAATGTGGCCCACGAATGTTTGAGGAAAGAATTAGATTGTATTGTTTGTTAATAAACAAAGGCTCTGTGTGTGTGTGTGTGAGAGAGAGCAGTCTTGATACTGTAGATGGTTCATTGATATTCTGAAAAAATGAACTGTGATTCATTTAACCTTGATTGTTTGTTTGTTTTTGTAGCCCAGGTCTGTGATCTGGAGAAGATCCACCTGGATGAGAAGGCTTTCCGCTGGGAGCACAACGAAGACCGCATGGCCGTGGAGAAACTGTCTGACGGCATCCGCAAGTTTGCTGCTGATGCCATCAAGCTGGAGACCATGATCAAAGTAAGATCAAAGTATTTGTGCACAGAAACATGCATAACTTGCTTGCAGTTAGTATGGAAATGCATTCATTTATGATGCAATGTGTTTGTGGAGTTTTGTACACTGACTCTTCAACTCTTAACTCTTTTTTTTTTTTTATTACAGGAGAAAATGCTCAATGTAAAAAACGGCCAGTAATGGACAGATTTTTGGGTCTCTGGCCGCATTTAAAGGAAGTATAATGAGTGACGTGACGTATAATGAGTTAAGCTATCCACAACTACTTGAGCGAAGGTCCAAAGCACCAGAAGGCCTTCCCTCTGATCTGACCAAACTTCAGGGACCTGCCTCCTGAATGGACACCTTTCCTCTCTTAGGCTGGGATTGACTCTGTTTTCTGACCAAACATAAATGGTGATTGATGCTAATAGAAGTGTGGAGTTGCTGTATATTAGTCTTATATTTACAGAAGGGAACAACTTGACAGAAAAAAAAAATGTCCAAATGAGTCTTATTAATTGTAATATCATGTGATTAAAGGACCAAGAGCACTTTTTTTTTTTTGCCAGAAAAGGACCACAAATTTGCAGAGGTCAGAACGTGATAAAGACCATTGTTCCTCAGAATATAACATATTGCTCTTTAAATAAAGAAAAATCCAAATCATTACAGATGTGTTTTGTTTTTTAGTTTCTTACACTGCTTCTCTCTGTTATCAGATCAGTTGGCTACAACAGGACAGCCAAGCAAAGCATATTAAATGAAGGTTGAAGTTGAAGTAAACTGGGATTATTATTATTATTAGTTATGATCAGTTTCGTAAAGCCAGCCTCTTGACATGCCACTTACTTCATGCCTTTCTTAAGATCTCTTGTCGAGCCGGTTTAACTCCATTCCATTTCTTCCCAAATTTAACTCCACCTCAACTTGAGGAAATGCTTCTCATTTGACGCCGAGCGAAGCCTCAATGCTTGGTTGGACTTTTACGAGGAAGTGTGGCCGGTGGCTTACGGTAAGATTTGTTTTCAATGTGTTTGATTTCGCTTTGTGTGTTTGCAGTATTTTGCAGCTGTGACTAGACCACATTTTGTGATTTGAGCAACAAAGCTGACGGAATGAGTCTGTTAGTTTACACATACTTGGTGTAAGACCACATGATTAGTGGTCTTACACAGACTAAATTCAGAATTGATTAGAATGAATTCAGTTATCAGTCTACAACAGTAGTGAAATTAAATGTATTTGAAAAATTTTAAAAACATTGGGTGCTACACAACTTTAAACCAGTGTTTTGCAACTGCGACATTCACCTACATGACCATGCTCCTGAAATATGTCTGTTTCGGTTTTGAACCCGTTTTACTAAATCATCTTTTAAGATGACGGCCAAGAAGTAGAAGACATGGACTGTGCAGCTCCTAATTAAAATCAGTTGTTTTGACGAATCACAAAACCTAGTGTGCTACCATACACCTTATTAATAAAGATCAGGGCCAGGTGAACCCACTAAACGAGCCCCCTACTCCAGTACAGTACTTTATGGGCTTTTAATTTTTCTCTGGCTATTTGTATTGAAATATAAGTGTTTAAAACTCTCTTTTATGGTTCAGGGACCCTCAGTATCGTCCCCATTTGGGCGTTAGGTGATTAACGCATGTGTGTAATTCAACATACTCTTATTAGTTTCATGTTTATCAGTAGAGAAGAAGAGAAGCAATAACATGGACGATATTTGTACAATATTAGACAAGATATGAGAACAAATGAAAATGTGTTTGTATTTTTAAACGATGATAAAGGTTTAGCTCAAGAGACACAAGACATGACGTTTTTAAACCTGCGTCTTGTAGCAGCAAACGACGTCTAGTGATGGATGAAGATGCGACAGAAGAAATGGAGGTGTCCAAACTGTAAATGATGTCAGTTATCGTTTTAAGAGGAAAGCCGCTTCCTTAAAGAACAGAATTGACATCAACTGACTGAAATACAGACATTTAAATAATATGATATATAATGATGAAATATTATTGGGTGAGATGTAGAGCTGGTGTTGTATTTAAAATGTAAGATTAACCACTCAATGCTAAATCTAAGTTTTTACATGGCAAATTTGTGACAAAATACAGGGGTGGTTAGTCACACTTTTTTACTTTCGTTTGAATCCCTCAAAAACTGCATCCTCAATAGATTCCTTTTCAATGTGTAATAGAAGCCTAAAGTGTCAGGCAGGAATGGAGCGACCTTACTCTCCTCAAGCTTATTCTGTTCAAAAGATGTGGACTGTCAAATATGTCTTGTGCACTTGTGACAACCATCCCCATCGTGGGGTTAGTTATCTGTTATTTTAATGGGGAAATATAAAAAAAAAACATGGAGGCAATCTTAAAAATGAGTGCAAAAAGTTTAATGTCATTGACATGCAACAATCTCATGCACCAAGGGAACGTAACCAGTCAAAATCGTTCCTATAATGCCATTTTTATCCGTATATAACAGTAGAAAGAGCAATAATACTCGTCCTTATTAGTCACTATCACATTCAGAATCACAGGACTGACAGTCCAGGTGTGCAGTCATTTGATATCTTAAACAAACAAGGACTACATATATTACACTGCGTGTATGTGTCAACAAAAGAATGTGACAAGCTTCCCCAACTAGGATTTCTTTCTAACCGCAAAGCTAACAGTCACATGTTGTAGTGTAGCTAAGAAACAAATCATCTAAACTATTGTCACTCTTTATACTTTTTAATGGTAATAACTGTTTTATTATAAACCCATTGTGTAAAAAAAACCAGAAGAGAAACACAGAAGAGTTGAATATTTATATTTTGACATTCCTCGCACCTCAAAGTGCGAAATTGTTTTGAAATTTTCTCGTGGGTGACCTTTTGATTGATTAATTCAGAGAATTTTAGTAACTTTTTTTTTTTTAACGGGGCCCTCTAGGGATCTGATGAATGTGGCAACCAACCCAGGTCTCCCCTACCAAAAACAAACTGCTAAATAAACAACCACAAAAGCCTTCACAATGAATATCAATATCATCATATAGTGGAGCAATCTATTGTAGCTATTAGCCAACCTTAATTGTGGCTGTCAACTTGTAGTATGTACTGTGTTTATATTAATGTATGTTAGTTCCCTCGCGTCTTCCTCTATTTAATCATTTGTTGGGCTACGCTCGTTCCAAGCATAAACATTTGAAATAGTGAAACATTAGATGTGGTATGGAGATTCGTGGTGGATCAGGATGCCACAGAAGTCTTATATATATATAGTCCGATGTTCTATGTATCATTCAATCACGAACGCCCACGATCAGTCTCATGGTGGGTCATCACATCAGGGTTGCACTCACTGCATTGTGCAAACTTCGATACACTGCTCCTCGCCGCTCCTGCACGACTGTTCACTTTTCTGTATCTCCCCCCTTTCCAGCCTCCTCCAGCCTTTAGTTGCACGTGCATGTTGAAATAAACATCCATGTGACCATCCTGACAATGATACAAGTGAATATATCTCTAATCTTCATGATGCTTTAGATTATTAATCACATTTTTATTTCTACAGTTCAATGATACGTGTAATTGTTCATTGATTTGTGGCTCATTTTGGTGATTTGGGGGGTATTTTACAGTGGTGGAATGTAACTAAGTACATTTACTCAAGTGGGAAATATTGTACTTTTTACTTCACTATAATTGCTATAAAAGCTTGAGTTACTTTACAGGCTAAGGTTAAGATGTTTGCAGGATACTTTGTTATAAATTCAACTACCCAGCAGTAAAAAAAAAAAAAAGAGCTGAAACGATCAATTACTCAATTGACAGAAAATTAAATAAAATATACTTATTTACATAAGCAACATTTTCAATGCAGAACTTGTTACTTACTTATTTCAGTAATTTTACTGAAGTAATGTATCTGAATTCTTCCTCTGTCACTGTTTAAACTTTACGTACCATGTTTTGTTTGGACTTTTTGCAACTTTCGAACAGACGTCACCGACCACAAAAGCTGCACGTATAATTAGCATGAATTGCAGGGGTACCAGTTCCTGTCAGCTCATTTTCATGAGTCAACACTCTATTATTTCGCTTGCATTTTTTCAAGACAGTAACTGATTGCTTCAGTTGCATCATTGCCACACCGCAGTCATCAGACAGCATTTGATGTCTTCAATATACACATGAACTCCACAATAAGACTGATCTACATGCACCCAAATCAAGCTTTGTCGCTGTTCACTCATTAATATACATTGAAAATAGCAACTTCAACATCTTCTAATGAGTCCTGATTGATTTCTGTCTCTGTATTTTCTAAAGGTTTCCAAAGGTTCCAGTCTAGCTGAGATGCTGCACAGCCTCAAATGGAGAATCCTGTTGCAGAGCCTGACTCTGTTCTTGTTGAGCCCTGCCAGCGAAGCCGCTTCTCTGGGGCTCACAGTCCACGTTGTGCCCCTGGAAAGCGATGGAGGGAAAACGGTGGGCAACTTTTCCACACAGTCCAAACTCTTTGGCACCAGCAGATAACCCTTATTACACACATCTACTATTTATTCTTCTATTTCTCTCGTTTTTTTTTAAATTTTTTTGTGCCATCTGAGGTGACGGTGAACTAATTCAGACCTTTTTTCTGCTGTTTAAACAATTTTGAGTTATTTCAGAACCTTCGCATTCTGTTATTTGCTTCTAGAAATCTGTACTTTTAAATTATGTTTTGAAACCGTCCAAACTAGTAACTTTATTTGTATTTCTTTTTTCCTCTACAAACCATAAAGCCCTTAATATCATAAGTAAGAAAATTATTTTTATTTATTATTATTATTATTATTATTATTATTTTAAACAAATAATACTTTCTTCCTCCATTTATGAATGCCTGAATACATTTTAATGGGCTTTGGTTAAGGAAAATTTAGCTTGTTTTTATTTATTTATATTTAAGCTTATTTTAAACTATACCCCAAAACCTTATTTATTTTACTTTACTTATTTATCAGTTTAAACATACATTAAAAGGCTCAAGCTTTTGCCTCTTTAATAGAAAAAAAGTATTCAGGACCTATAATTGATTAATTTTAGAAAAATTAATTAAGCAATATTTGTTTTCATTTATTAATACATTTTGATGGTCATATTAAACCCATTGATCAACCAATTAACTTCATTGTCCCCGGGGGTAAATTTGTCTTGCAGCCAGGTGAAATGTAGCAGACAGATTACTTGAACACACAGACTAAGATTCATGAAAACATGAATACATGAAGTGAAAAAAGTGTCAGACCTTTCCTTACACCAGTAATCTTACTGGCCACTTTGACTCCAAGTTAACAGAGTGAAGGTGATGACTGACTTGACAATGGAGCTGCAGAAGAGCGTCATGAGCTCACCCCGCCCAACACCCCAAACCAGTTGAGCTTCTGGAGGAAGTGCCGTCATTGCTGGGCCTTTTTTTTTTTTTTTTTTTTTAATTAACAAATGCCACCGTGTTGACATTCACTTTGCAGTACTGAACTTGTTCACTGATCTGACCCTTATTGACCGTCTGATTGGCCATGTGGTGGGACAATAAGTTCATTTAAGTTATTGATTAATATCCTTGTGAACTATGTAAAAAAAAAAAAACAACAAAGAAATTCCTGAAGTACTATTACCTCCCGAAACCCCATAATACTAATCCTTACTTTTGAGGAAGCGCTCAAAGTTGGTATTTTTATAAAGTCGGTTGAAGCTCAGTCATAAAATCACTGCACGTTAAAGAGCGTTTTTAAGCCATTTTGTCTCGTTGCTTCTTGCAGGTGCGGGCTCACTTCAGTGCCATCGCTCCCAACCCTTGTCCATCCATTTCTGGACTTTGTGCCGCAGGGGAGTACTGTCTGGTCCACACTACCTTGTTGCCTTTCAACGGCACCGAACCCAAGTCTGGATGGTGTGTCCGCCAGTGGCAGAAAAATGTTGCGAGTGATTACAACGGCACCATCAGTTTAGGGTATGAGAGCTGCATACACTGTCTGCACCTTTGACCTCAAACATCGTAAATTCACCGTCCTTTTACATCCAGACATTTTTTCTCATATAACCTCATTTTTTGAATAACTGTTGCTTATTTCTTTCACCTCTTGTGCCTTCAACTTTACAATATATTAAATATACCTCATGTTAGCTTGTGGATATTTCGGTTTACTCTGTCGTTTCTACTTAACATGTGACTTGTCTCGTTGATCGAGGATGTTTTGTCAATGAGACATTTGATGTGATTAATTTGAATCGGACTACCTCACATAAGATCAATAAAATGAGTTTCAGTTACTCTAACACACACTTTTTCCTTAAATGTTTAGGTCCAGCGCAGAATTTTATGTATCTATGAACGCAACACCAACAGTTCGGGAAAACAGTGGGAGACTCAACCATCCTGCTTTTGTTGCTCTCCCTCCTCCATTAAGGTAATGCACACATTTAGACACACACATGTATACAGACTCGTATTATCTCCCCGTGTTGTAAAGAGTCAACTGAATTTATTTAAACTGCACATGAAAAACACAAACCTTTGTGATTTTGCAAAATTGTGGACTGTATAAAGGAGGCAGAGCATGAACACCAATATAAAATGAAGCAACATGAGGGTTTTAGAGAAAGAAATATAAGCGCCAGAGGTTTCAACTAGTCAAAGTTGGTGAAAACCTCTTACATTAAATAGATTTTTAAAAGTCACTTGGTTGTCTGGTCTGAGAGTGACCGCCATGGCAAAACACCAAATCCTTAATGAAACATCATTTGTCTCAGAACAAGGCTTGAACTTTAATTACATGTCACAGGAGAAATACTTTGATATTTATAGATGCGTAATGTAGTTACGACACACCCAGTGCACGCTATTATGACAGGCCATACTGCACGCTTGTTACTGGTTATGAAGCGCACACTCACACACACTGCTCGGGAAAGCCTACCGACCATCTACTAAGCTGTTTGATAGAGTTATACCATAATAATTCATAGGCTGGCCATCCACCTGCTAGCAACCTTAATTTACCCAACGTATAGCCTAGCAAGCCTACGATAATGTGTATATAGTTTTGTTAGAGATCGTTATTGATTATTTCACAAAAGAAAGAAAGAAAACCACGACTGAGATGAGTTTGTCTTTTCAAGAGCAAATATAGCACTGCTTTTAATTTAATGTGAGTAGCTCTTTGAACACACTCACTCTCCATGCCTGTTCTCTGCCAAACACATAGCAGGAGGGCTCCTTCTCTCTATGGGCCTCCCCACCCCATGGGCCCCAATGCAACTGCACTGTCTATATTTACGCCCCTGATATTTTTAAGAAATATGCTCAGACGCTTTTTTTTTGCAGAGAGCGAATTACTATAGGTGAGATGATTGATACGGCTCTCACGGCTGTACGGCAAATTGAAGCTAGGTGACCGTGAGCAGCCGGGGAAACTTTGTTGTGAATGCCTTTGTGATTTAAGCAGCTGATCATCTCTTTGTGTCTGTCTCTTGTTTGTGTAATGGGATCAGGGCCCGCGTGAACTGCCCTCACCACGTCCATTTGTCTGTGAAAGATCTGGACGGTGACAAGGTGCAATGTCGCTACGCTCACGCCGACCAGGGAGAGTGCATTAACTGCACACAGCACTCTTTTATAGAGCTGGATGAGGTGAGTCGAACTTAAAGCAGTGGGTACACACAATAACAGCACACAAGCTTCTTTTTTTCTGGGCTGTTGAGACTTACTTTTTGAAAAAAAGCTTTTACCTTTGAAAATATCAGTCTTGTTACCATATTGTATCTTCTGTGTGTCATGAAAAACAGCAGAAGAATCCAACTTCATCCCCTGCTGGGAAGTAGAGTGTTTACAGTTTATGGTGTGATATGTTTATAGGTAAATATATGATGTAAACAGTGGTGGAATAAATACTAAGATTCTTAAGAAAGCATTTTTTAAAATTCAAAATTTTTACTTTTTTTTTTTTTTTTAACTTGATTATTTTACTTGTATATAATTAGAAACATTTACCAACATGATCAAAAGTAAAAGTACTCAGTATTATACTGTTATATATTACAATATTGGATGATTATTGCTGATGCAAGAAAATGACAGCAGTAATGTTTCGAGGCAGAGTTGGTTTGAACTACTTTATAAACTGTTGGACACTTAACTCTCAAACAAACGTTCGATTACAGGCTAATCGTACATCTTGTATGTAAAATCTTTACCTGCAAAGTCAGTAGTGACTAGCTATCGGATAAATGCAGAAGAGTAAAAAGTAAAATATTTCCCTCTGACATAGTAAAATAAAAGTATAAAGTAGCTTAAAATGGAAATACCTCAAAAATTGTACTTTCCAAAACTGCATTTCAATCCACATTTTTCCACAAATCACAGTTTTTCAAAGGAAATAGCAAAGAAGCTTTTCAAGTGACTGTCTCAAACACACTGGATGATGTGTCAGTGAGCACAACAGAAACTTTCCCCTGACAATGTGTCAGTAATGAGAACAAGATTGGCAATTACTATTTATTGAGAAAGGCGTGTTAGGATAGTTCCCAGAACCACACGTCTGTCAGTAGATTATACCATCCTATTACAGGTACTAAGTGGTATGTTGATTTCCTTGTAAGGAAGTCGTTAAGACACACTAAACCAATGAGATTCCAGTTACTTTATATTATCCCAGTCGTGGACTTTTATAAGATAAGATAAGATCAACTTTATTGATCCCACACAGGGGAAATTCACCTGTTACAGCAGCTCAAGAATTGACAATACAGGTAGAAAGTAATAAAATATATAAAATCCTATATAAAAAAACAAGCAAGAACTATAAAGCACCAAATCTATATACAATATATACACCTTTCACTTGAAATCCTCTTATCATCGCTTATCATCAATAAAATGACTTTTGTTGTATAAATTGGTCCGTTAAAGCCAACGTTGTGTCCGCAAGTGTCAGGTAATGCCTCCATCAATGTGTACGTGACCTACATACACTGTCTGGCAATGATGAAATTCATCATTCCTTTGCAATTGCACATTTTTCTCACGTTTAACGTATATACAGAAGTGACAACTCTGTTTTCATCTTCTAATTTTTTCAGCCTTCAAAAGTTGGTTGAGTTCAATTAACATAACTTCACATAGTTGCGTTATTATTTTTACCAGGAGAAATGCATGTTGACGTTCACTGGAAATGCACCAGCAGGACAGTATTTCATCTACCTGATGGCAGAAGACTGGATTCCTGTCCCCAAAATGAGCCACGTCACAGACAACAATCCCCTAAGCTCCGTCCCCGTGCACCTCTCTCTCACTGGTGAATAGTAATTAATCTTGCCTATACGTCGGCACACAAGTTAAGGATAATTAACTACAGTATTAAACAGTTACACGAACATTCCCCATTCTGCTTGCTTCCAGTGGAGGAGTCGACTACCAGCTGCAGTGATGAACCTGTGGCCATAGGCGAGACCCCCGAAGAGGACTCCACGCTGTTTGTCGTACCGTACGAGGAAGTGAAATTCAACATCAAATATATGTCACAGCTGGAGAGGTTTGTCACTTCATTTGAGTGTTTACATTTTGAGTGTGAAGCTCCATGTAGTGCCCCCATAAATTCCCACAGCAGCGTGGAAAAAGGCCCTCCTAAAAGGTGGCAATTACTGCTGTGTGACCCCTCACCTGTCAGCCATGATGCAAAATGACTGTGTTTTTAAATAAGTGTCAGAAATCTCAATGCACAGCTCACTCTACAGAGCGCCGACTGTTGTATATGGAGTAGTGAATTTAGGGACAAGGGAGTGAGGTCTCGACAGGCACATTTTCCAGAGGCGTACAGGCTCTTACAAAGACAATCGTGAAAGATTAAATGACATGTTTCTCTCTATATTTGCAGTGTTTCAGAGGTAGCAGTGGTTGGTCCCCCTGATCTCCATAGGGTGGGGTTCCAAACAATCGGCCCCCTGGCAATAATGACCATGGCCTGGGTCCGTTCCGAAAACAACCTGACCCGCCTTCTTCCCATCTGCTTTGCTGTGAATACTAAGAGGTAGGTTAGGTAGATACTGCTGATGTGTTTAAGGTATTACTGTACAGAAGAAAACTGTTAAAGTTATTATTCTGGATCTATGAATCACAGGCCTCTGGCTCCGCCCACCACCGCTGTTTATGCTAGGTTAACTGGTGAAAGATCAGTTAGCATCAAGATGGCTAGATGTAGAGGAAACATGGGAGAGATTCAGCCATAACGTTTCACTTCTTGTCGTTACAGTTTGCAGTCCGAGCCCAGATGTGTGTGGCTGTACCAAAGTAAGAGCTTCAGCTTCCTAAAAAGATTATAGGAATGCCAGTTATGCTTTATTGCAGTGTACAATACACCACTCCTAACCTCACAGCAGGTTTCCTCCAGACTCTATTAACCACTGAAATCTGCCTTTCTGAATCCTTTCAGGGGAAATGAGGACACTACCTGCTGGAACAGGTAAAAAAAAAAAAATATTACACTTCCAAGATTAAAATTTTGCATTATGTTTTTGTGTGTAAGGATTTGTTGGGAATGTAAGAATCTGCTGCTGCTGTCTTCAGAGCTGACATGTGAGAACACAGAGATGGTTCTGGTGCTTCCTATCACCTCCCTAAGTGACGTCAACCTGGCCGAACTGCAGCTCAACAGCCCCACCTGTCCCGTCAGCTACAACGACACACACCTAACAGCGCGCATCTCCTTGGATGGATGTGGCACCAAGACTGTGGTAACATGCTCAACTCTGTCTTTCGGTCGTTCAGTCTTTTATATCTTTCTTGCACTCCTCCTTTTCTCCTGATACTTATCCAACAATTTATATATATTTATATACATTGGTGCCCAAAATTGGGTCTTCAATTTTAAGGATGTTTGGTGGTGCTCACATCCATGAGTTATAGCTGTTTTTACAACTAACGATTATTTTCATTATGAATTAATCTGCAGAATATTTTCATTTATGTTAAATATGTTTTTTGGGGGTTTTGTTGTTTGTTTTTTTTTAAGTAGTGGAAAAAATGGCACTCACACATTCTTAGAGGACTCAATAATGTCTTCAGTTTGCCCGTTTTGGCAAAACAACCTGAAACCATTAGATGGTAAATTTACTGTCATACGTTGCAAAGTAAAATGACGGAAAAGATTGATCCATTATCGAAATAGTTTAATTTTAAGTTGATTGACTAATTGATTCATTGATCGAAGCTCTAATTAGATGTGAATGTAAACATACCCACATAAAAAAATCATAAAATGTCCATAAATCTTGCTCCCACCGAAAAAGACAAAACAGTTTGTTGCCCTCCCCAAGCACTCCCCAATTTGGTTGCATAGCAACAGCGCAACCCACAACCACACAGCATCTATTACTTTGAAATTATATTTTTTATTCTGACATGTTAAATTACTGCCCTTTTAGGTCTGTTTCATTTTGTGGGCCCACATACCTTAATTTAAAACTGCAGTGCAGAACTTCTGTCTCCCTCTTCTGGCAGTGAGAGTAATTACACAAGCACTGTTGATGTTGACACTGTCGACACTATAGGCTCAGACATATGTCTAGTTGCTGTAGCCCATACTGAAGCCTACTCCATCGCTAAAGTTGCTCCTCCCTTCTGCTCTGGAAAAACAATCTTTGCTAAAAACCCAGAGGTGAGCCGGTGCGGGAATGTCACCACAGACACCAGTTTAAAAACTCTAAAAAAAATTTTTTTAAAAAGCTCACGTATTCTGTGAAAAACAGATTTATGTGTGAACTCCTTTAGCAAGGAGGTAACAGATGTCCTTTTATATGAAAAAAGTCCCGCATTCCAGGTTTAAATTAAACCACCAACAACAAACCTTGAAAGAATACATAGATGAGCATCAGACGTACTACATAAATCCTACTTAAACCAACGGCTTTCTTTTGGCTTTCTTTAAAGAGAAGCCACAGATTAAGTCATCAAAGTCCAACTCCCGGACGAGTACAGATTCAATGGCCATTAGTGACGGCATATTCAAGCGCCCGTGTCATGTCATCCTTGTCCTTAGTTCACTTTTCATCTTCTCCCTCGCAGCTGCTAAAAGAAAGATACAGTCTTACCACAATGTGTACATTGGGAAAGCTTGACTGTAATCCACAACTGAGAATTGTTTTCAGACGTTTCACTGGAGTCATGGTCAGTCTGTCTGATCTAATGTAGGATCTGAAATGAATCAGCCCAAGCCTCTCCAAGGCAGAGGAAAGAGTGCTCGATTTGTCAATTACTTGACTGTCCGATGGCACGAACAGAACCCCAAACAGATCACATAGCTGTGGCCAAGACAGCTGACTGACTTATCAATAACCACATTAAGTGTTTCTGTTTGCTTTTTTTAATCAGATAAAGCTTAATTTTCTGCACTTGATGGTGCTAATGCTTCCCTTTCAAAGTCGGCAAGAAAATATGCTGACACAGCACAACAGACAAGATGCACTGCTGTCATGAGGGCTGTGTTCGCCTTTTTAAGCTGCCAAATGTTCTGGAATCGAGTTAGAAATGTATTATTAGTCATTTTAGCATGATATCTGTACTTTGCACTGGAACTGACCTATAGCCTACATCATTACAACATTAAGTGATTTAATCAGCTAATTTAAACATTCACACAATACAATAATCGTACTACATTTTCAAAATCACATTTACTCCAGTATTTAACAACGAAAATACTTAACAAAGTTAAAGAAAAGGATCATAAATCTTAAGGCCAAGGGTGCCCATTGGCTCCATGAGCAGTAGTAAAAGGGTAACAACACTGAAAATCTTTGCTGACCCCAAGCAGTTTTAGTAACTTTTATTTACTTGTACAGGTGTGGTTACAGGTGCAACAGAGAACAATTATGACCACACTCAAAACGCTTTTCAGTCTGGTGTTACTCATTAAATTCAAAAATACTTTGCACTGACAGATTATTCAGCTGAATGTGAATTGCGTCTTTTCCAGCACTCTGGTTCGGAGCTGGTTTACACCAACACCTTGCATAGTGTGCGTCCCTTCTCTTTGGTCAGCCGCCGGCCCTCCCTCATCCTCCCTCTGGCCTGCCGTATACCTGGAGTCCAGGCCAAGGGACCACAGTACAGGATGAGCATGCCCACAGAGAAGGAGACCTTCGGTGAGCTTGATATTTGGATAGAAATTCACTTCCCAGGACAGGGGCCACTGTCAAAATTCACAAGCAACCCCAGGTTTAGCATCCCCCAAGAGGGTTCAAATCGAGTGCGCCGAGAAGCAGAATCGCTATCAGAGAGCAACACCACCTCCACTAATTCCACTGATACCGACAGTTCCAACATGGCTGTCGGGTCCAAGATCACCAAGCTGGATCTACATGTGATGTCCAACTGCAGCATTGAGCGAGCTGAGATGATTGTGAGCAATTGTATTGAGTCTGATACAGAGGACTTCGCAACAACCCACCCTATTCTTCAGCAAGGGTCAGTGACAATCGCCTCGTTTCCTGTAATAGGTTGAGTTTACCGTCTTCAACAGGACAAATACTGTGAAAAATAATCCGAAAGAAATATTGACTCTGATTTGGTCACCTCTGAAATTGAAGCATATAATAAAAATTCCAATAGTTTTCTCACTCTTTTTCTTTCAGGTGTGCATCTTCCAGCAGCACAGCAGAGATTGTTACAACACATAGTACTTCCAAGGTTTATCGCATTGATTTGAGCAAAATGGAGGCCCAAGGATCCACGGTATGTACTCTGATTTGTGCAGTTCTTTTCTGGTTATCGTTTTCAATCTTCCATGACAAGTCTATATAATTTTACATATTGTTTTTAATATACCTTGCGAGGCAGCTGTTCTGGCTCATCTTCCAACTGGCTTCGGCTACATCATTGATCTGATTGGTTTACTTTAACCTGTGATAGACCGTGATAGAGAGATGGTTCATCCAATCACCTGCCAAGTATTTTTGAAAGTGTCTGCCCTTTTCCAAAGGCGACTTCTCCGATGGTTTGAACAAACCGTCTGCCGCATCAGGTTACTTGCGTATAAACAGACTTCGTGGTAAATGGTTCTATTTAAATCTTTGAATAAGGCACTCATGTAGGCCATGGCAGTACTGAGAAACTTTCTACACGATGTTGTAGAGATTTAGTCCCAATTAAGCCATCTGAAACAGCTGGGACGAATGTCTATAATTCTCTTTTCATTATATATTTTTAGCCACACTAGTGATGTTGCTCTTTGGATGGCATGTCTTTGAGTAGGTCCACCTCTTTGGGTCAGACTGAAATATCTTAATTGCCATGAAATTTGTATACCCAGGAGGAGGAATCCTACTGGCTTTGGCGATCCCCTCTCGCCAACATGAGGTCGATTTTATGACATTGTGGTTTTGAGTGACAGATCTCAACAACTATTGGATTGCCTTCAAATTTGGTACACATACTCATGTTCCCTGCATGATGAAATATAAAGGCTTTGCTGATCCTTTGACCATGGCTTTATTGCCATCATCAATGTTCAATATTTGGGTTTATGACCAAATAACTGCAAAACTAACAATCCTATCATCTTCTACTGTGTTTATCATGCATGAATTGGCTAATGTTAGCATTCTATAACATGATAAACTAAGATGGCAACCATAACAAACATTATCAGCATGTTAGCATGTGGATGTTATGTTTCGCTCAAAGCACTGCTGTGTGGAAATACAGCACAGCACAGCCACACCGTGCTTTGTTGAGGATTGGCCTTGATTTCCACTTCTTCGTCTTCCATTTTTCTTAAACAGCGCCAAAATGTATTGTTACAGTGTTCTGTCAACTTGTGATGCATGTCGTATAGTCAAAGTTGCGTTGGAGTTTTGAAATGTTTTTGAGCTGTCTTTTTACACCGCTAACTTTTATCTGCTTAATTTGTGTTTTGCAGATGTATATCCGCTGCACAGTCAATCTGTGCATCACCACCATGCCCTCTCAGAAGTGCCCTGATCTGTGCAGCCGCAACATTAATCAGAGATCGGTGGTTGGCAGTCTGTTTACCAGCTCCTACACTATCGACTCGGGACCCGTTAGTCTTGTGGTTACAACTGCTGCGCCGACAACCACTCGTGTTGCCATTAACACTGGTGTACCAGTTACTACACCTCAGAACACCACCTCACATGGTAAGATGTTATGTTCTAATCAAGCCCCTATGTTTTTTAAGTTGTCATAATTCATGAAATGTAACATAAATCCACTGACCTGTGAATTACATTGTTATTTGCAAGATGAGTTCACGTTTGTATAGCTGTAGGCAAAAGCTTTTTTTTTTTTTTTTAAATTATCTTTAAAGTTTTCTGTGATGTTGTTTTATTTTGACTCATATTAAGCAGTTTGATATGAATCACCAACTGCTCAGCTGGGTGGAGAACACACACTAATTAACTGCTTCGGGCCCCAAAGCCATCTTGGAGCAACAAAACTGGAAATCTGTGGAAATTGTGTAATGAGTTTCTGCTATTATTTTATTTTAAAAATGACCACTTACGCTACTTACCTGATGAGAGTGTATTGCATACGGTCGGTCTCAGCTGCGAGTCAATGCAACATTTTACTCTGTAAAAAAGATGCCTCTATATGGACTATATGAGCAAATGGGAACATCACCAAGAAGATTGGCTATTTTGGAAGGTATTCTTCATGCCTGTCACCAGGTCGGATTCCCTGCGAAATAAGAAATCATGAAGTTAAAACTATTTTTATAACGTATATATAACGTGACATTTTATGTTGGCTTTGCTTCCGAGCTACAGTATATATTGCTTTTGGCATATATTTTGAAGACATAACATTACTAGGGAATGTTGCTAACTTTAGATTTCACGTATGAACAGCAATAAAAGTTTTCTTTGTTTCAACACATTGACTTGAGGACATGAGAGCTCCCCAAAAGTGAAGCCAAAGCATCTTGATTGCCTCCTGGTGGTGGGCTGCAGTATAGGCCATTAACTCCTCCCCCTCAATAATTTCAGATAGGACATGGGCCAAACTAAAAACTCAATCAAATAAATTTTTCCCAAAGATGGTTTCTATCGTTTTAGGTAGTTCTTATCACGCTGATGTATGTCCAGACCTTAATTTTTCTGATCAGATTGGTTTTAATTGGTTATTTGATGTTATAAAAATGGGGTGAAAGGTCACGATTGACAGTTGACCCCTGCTCCAGATTGGGCGGGCGGATGTATGGGCGGGAACTCCGCTATGCATCCTGCAAACATCTGTGTTTAAAAAGAAATGTAAAATTATGTTACGCCATTCTTTCAAAAAAATTAAATAAAATTCACAGACTAGCTAAATCAAACTCTTTACCACAGGAGGCAGTGATGCTCATACTGCTTTTGTCCACAGGGGCTGCCAAATCAACAAAAGCTAAAAGTTCCTTGTTGTACATATACTGCACATACAGTTAACTGGCTCTCCTCTCTTCTGTTGCAGCTCCAAAACACGCCTCAGCCATGGCAGCAGGAGTGATTGTCACAACTCTCAGCATATTCCTTCAAAATGTCTTCCTTTACTGAAAATGCCGCTGAACTTGGATCCGTCAGAATTTTGAGCACTACATTGTGCTGTTTGGGACATTTGAAGATCTTCCTGTAAGCTCTCTACTGATTTTAGCTAATAAACACAACAATGGTGAATTTCCGGTTTGCGCTGGGATGGAGTAGAAGCAAAAACCCCACTTTCTTGTTTCATTTGTACATGTATTCTGTTGAGAATAACTTTTACCAACTGAACAAAAACTGTTTTTACTGCATTACATCTCAAGAATAATGGCATCCAAGTCTGCAAAACAAGCTTAAAAAAGACAAGGGGTGCTGTTATCTGGCATTGTGGTGGAATGTAACTAAGTGCATTTACTCAAGTACTGTATTTCATTTCCAATTTAAGGTACTAGCACTTAACTTGAGTATTTCTATTTTATTAACATTGTACTTCTGCTCCACTCTATTTTAGAGGCAAATATTGTACACTTTACTCAACTGCATTTGTCTGACAGCTTAAGCTACTAATTACTTTTCAGATTACAATATTTTATACCATTCCTGTTGAATTTACCTGCTTAAAGTAAAGAGTTCAACTCATAAAGTGTTCCTTTATGGTTTGAGAAATGTTTCTTAAGCTAAATAAACTATTTAAAAACACACTTGGATTGGCTGAATGCATTGTCACGAGGCTGAAAACGGGGCTGTTTTTCTGAGCTCATGAAAAGTTGGATTTTTAGAGACAGGACAGCTATGCTACATGATGATGTTGAAGAAAGCGATGCATTGCTGTATATTAAATTTCCAAAAAGCAACAGTTACAATTAGCTCTACTTTAAAGAACTACAGCTGTAAAAATGGAACATTAGCATTATTGCAGCAGTAATATTAATCCAAAAACATTGTATATAATAGTAAAACACCGGCTGGGACCATTTTTCTGGAGAATGAGTGTTTTTGTTACTTCAAGTAAATGCTGCTGTATTTTTTTTTTAAGGTTTTGAATTCAGGACTTGTAGTGGAGTGTTTTCAGAGTGTCTTCCACACATTTCTGCTCTTTGGAACAACACACGTTCTCACTTTTAGGTGCGTTGAGGTTTTCTTTACTTGAGTTAAAACTTTACACAATATAGGCAAGAGTGGCCAGCCTAGGAGTGCAAATTACGCCTCACAAATCCAACAAATGAGAGAATCAACATCAGTGCTTTACATGCCTCCTGTTCTTCACTGCACCAGGGCGATGAAGGAATAAAGGCCAAAATCTCACACCTTGAGGGACAGAACACCCACAAATAGGTTTGCATGAATCCATCAAGCATCTTCGCCCTGCCGCCTTCTTCTCTCAGATGCTAACAGAAGTCTGTGGTGAACAGACCCCACCAGATTTAGATGAGACACACTGCAGATGAGCATGACACCTAAACCTGGAGCACAAGGGAAGCCATGTCCCATCCTTATCCGCTTCCATCACTACCAGACCAAGGACTTGGTGATTTGAGAGGTGCAGAAAGGGGGAGACGGGCACAAACAGATGCAAAGCAACTGCAACAGCAAAAGCAATAGGAATGTTCAAAATAGTAGTTGCTGTAGGAGCCATCATCTTTAAATATAGTAAGAGATATTAATCATATTATTATTATTAATAATAATAATAATAATAATAATGATAATAGAAAAGAGGGAACTTGGAATACCATGGTCATTGACTTAAATTGGATTTGATCATTTTCAGCTTCAGTGGACTGAAAGATTGGCGCTTTAACTCATTATGAGATGAAAACTTTGTGACATTTATGTCTGAACAAATATCGGCTCCTTGAAATGTTTCCCCAGAAGTCCCCAAAAGAACAGTGTGGGAGGCCTTAAAAGCATATCTATGAGGACACGCAATTTACATTGCTGCTAATAAGATAAAGAAAAAACAATTGGGCATCTCTAAATTATTATTATATTATAGTATATAGTATATTATAGTATTTTGCAAATAGACAAGGAGTATTGTAAGACACCCACCCCGGATCTGTTCAAGGAACACCTCAGACTTAGTTATTAGTGCAATTCAATTCTTAGTTCCCTATGTCTCTACCTGGTATTATATTTACAAATATACAAAAAAATACAAAATATACAAATATGGTAAAATACAAGAATACAAAGGTTTTTACAGTAAATTTGTTTACTGTAAAGTTTTTACAGTAAATTTGACCTCCTCTCTCAGTCACATACACTGAACAAAAATATAAACGCAACACTTTTGTTTTTGCTCCAATTTTTCATGAGTTGAAATCAGAGATCTAAGACTTTTTCTATGTACACAAAAGGCCTATTTCTCTCAAATT
>JBBPCS010007461.1:0-64632 GCA_037974645.1 Hollardia meadi | reverse complement strand
ACACACACACACACACACACACACACACACACACACACACACACACACACACACACACACACACACACGCACACGGTTTGCTCTTTGAGAAACAAACACTGCTCTTCCCCATTCTGACACTTGGTTTCCTGAGCGTGTTTATTTGAAAGCACCTTGTCCAATAAAAAGTTTCCTGCCGTTTAAAACAAAGCCGGCAGACCACTGAGCCTGAAAGTCATTTAATGATGAATTCTTCTGTAAACAAAGAAAAACACCAGAGAGCCGAGCCACGTTAGGTTGAATTAGTTTACAGTCAAGTGTTTGAATCTCGGCCACCTGTTGTTGATGTATCACTTACCGTTGTTCACAGAGTTCGACGGAAGCGAGGCTGAGTATCAACAAGCATTCATTTTCTAGAGAAGAAATCTAATGTTTCACCGTGCACACGATGGATCGCTACCCACGAGCCCACCTCTTCTGCCTTGACTGTTTACGCATCACTCATGCAGGCAGGATCTGGTTCCACGGAGTCCCGCCAGGGTCTATCTTTGGCCCACAGTTAGTCCAGAAATCTCTGGCTGTGGCTTTTCTGCAGCCAACAATCCTGAATATGAGAATGCTATGAAACTTTATACGAGAGTTCATAACAAAAGGATGCCTGATAATGTGACCACACAGAGCTAACATGCAAGGATTCATCACGTAAGGGGAAAAAAAGTGGCTTAGTGGTAAGATGATGCAGTGTTGAGGATCTTCAGACATTCAATTACAGGGCAGTTTGGGTCAAAAAAAGCTTTGAACCACAGTGATTTGGGGTCTTCACCCTCTGCCATAACATTTCATCAGCAAGCTGTGGATCTGAGCATGACATTTGACTGAATTAGCAGACCCTCAATTTAAGGGCAGCTGCATGTGTAACACATCTGAAGCACATCAAAATCCAATAACGATCTACTGTAGTTATTTTTTTCAGTTTAAATTGCCTCTGTTAGTCCTATATATCTTCAGTAAATGACATGGCAAAGAGCTGCGTGGAAAACACGAGATGGAACATGCCATTTGTCACAGCCACCAGCAATGGTGACGAGTTAAAATGTGAATTTACTGCTGGCTTGGCCCTCTGCCCAGTTCATCCAACGCTGTTTACTGCATGAAGGAAAGAGACGCCTGTAGCCTGTTTTGAGGCAACATTAATTGTTTTTTTTTTAATCACCCGGGGCCAGTGGAACAAATAAACACAACATTGATATTGTTTTTACACCACTGTGTTTGTACAGAATAAACAAATGAGATATTTGGGAGCTTATAGCACTGGTAGTAGGGGTGGTGCGATGTATTCCTAGACAATAACCATTAAATTGTATAATATATGAAATATTGATATTGTGTTAATAATACACCTAAAATTTGAAAAATAATACTGCCGTTCTCAAATATTTAAAAAATTCACTGACACATAGGATTAACTTTTTATGTGCTGGCGAGCTAATACACAGATGATATGCTAGTTCACTAACGCCCAGACAGGAATTTAGCATAAAATTGCGAGGCGATAACCATCCGTAAATGGCCGTGATATCGCTACGTAACAATGAATATTACATTGTAGTTTTATCACTTTTTTATACATTTGAAAGTAATAAAGAGACAGAGCAGAACAATTGTCTCTACCCACAGCAGTCAAGGAATGGCTTCTGCTGGGGTACGGCAACACCACTTGGACAAACCACACACGGAACATTGTAATGCTAGAACCGATATTATTGATAGATGAGAACCGGTATTATTAATAGATAATAATGATTATAAAAATCATTCAAATTCATCTTTAACTTTGTTAAAGATGAATTTGAATGATTTCATTATTTGTTTCCCCATATTTTTAGATATTGTGATAATATTATCTTGAATTGAAGATAATCCTGTTGTAAAGATCTGATACTGGAAGGCAGATTGTTTTTTTTTTTTAGTTATTTCCCCTTGTTTTCAGTCTTTGTGCTAAGCTAAGCTAACAGGCTGCTGCTGTAGCTTTGCATTTAATGGACAGCTCTGACAGTTGCATCAATCTTCTCCTGAAGCTTCTCACAAAAGGAGAAAGGTGGTTTTTTTTTCAAAATGTTTAACCATTCCTTTAATAATGCTCCTCTCGTAGTCTCTCTCTCTGTTGAGTCCATATTTGCACTCTTGAACTCATTATGACAATTTAGAAGATGTGGGCTGCTGACACAAATCAACAACGTGGCGTTTATAATTTGATCGCTCTTTCATTTGTAGATGTATTTCCGTTTGAAGCGGCTTAATTAGAGCTGAATGTTGTCAAAGGATTTTGTGATCACTTCCAGCTGAACACACAGTTGTTTTAACTGAAGCTTATCAGCGGCACATGTTTTCCCCCACAGCTGTCAGACATATTTATATCCCTCAATCAATTCATGCCACTCTGCTGGCAGAGAGGGACAGACGAGATATCGCAATGCGCCACATGTATACACACTGTGCGTTTCTGCACCAAATCAAACAACTCGATAGCCTTTCCATGTGGTTTATAAAATGACAACCTGACACAATAAAACCTCCAAATGATTCGATGGATTTTTCGCATCTGATTGTCTTCACAGATATTAGGAGCTTCCTCTCTTCTTCTCTTTTTTAAAGCAGGAATAGAGCACTGAATGGAAGCAGCGACTCAACAACTCGTCATCAACATGTGTCTGTCAGATAGTATCATTCCAGTGTCATGATTTTGCATTGCTAATGCCAGTTTAGCTGACAGCTCCCCACATGTTCTGGAATCTGAGTCTGAAAAATGACCATCATGTGTATCTTAAGGTTAGGATTGTACAACTTCTAAGAGTTTTTGCATTATAGCAGTTCATTAGTTGAAACCACAACTCTGGAAGCAGGTTGTGGTAATTTTTTGCAGCCCTTTTATTGTAAAGTGGATAACGTGGTGTGTATAATAGGTAGAAGACAGAGGGTGTCATGGATGGATGGATGGATGCATTAGTCAGGGAGTGGGATACCTCGCTGTGTAGGAGAGTCAATTACGCAGGGTGAGAGCGAGAGCAGGCTCAAAACAGCCTCCCGCTCTCTCTGGCTTCCAGGAATAAAAACAGTATTTCACAAAACAAAAAACAAACAAACATCACAGCAGCGGGCAGACTGTTAAGATGAATCGAAACCCATGACTGAAACGGAAGAAACAGTGTTGTGTGGATTATTATTGTCCTGATGCATTTGGAGTCAGGATTCAAACTTTTTGCCTCATTTATTCATGTTGTTGAAATCTTGCAAGTGAAGCCAACGCGGCTACCGCAACCATCCTGTACTTCTGGGATGCTTTTCAACTTTCCCACCGAGTTCATGTGTTGGGCATAACAGAGTTTTTGATAAGGCGATGGGAGAAAGAGAGCTGACAGGCCAATGGGATAGAGGATACTGCTCTCCTAGTCTCCCAAACTCTTATCGGATATTGTTATGAAGAGGTCCAGGATTCACATGGGAGTTGTGGTATGTTGTTTTTCATCACACTCTGGGTGCCTGATTTGATTTGGCTCGGTGCAGTCACCCCCGACACAGGTGTCGCGGCGTGGAAGCCTCCGTCGGCCCATGAAAGAATGAGTGATTGATAATGCTGCTGTGTGTGGATGATGCTCTCTGAGATATGCTGGTGTCTTATCTCACAGACTCCAGGAGGACGGAACTTGACCGTCCAGTCAGAATAGATGAGATCTATTGTTTTAAAGCCGCTCCAATCAATACGCAGCCTTTCTTTTATTAAGTCCAGTCATCCCTTTAAGCCCATTATTCCTCATAACATCTGAATGAATCAATGACAGACACTAACACGAATGAGGACTCAACAAGGAATCAAATTTGGAAATGCTGCCACCTAGTGAGCATGTTCGGCTGATAATTGATCATATTTGCAGAGATAAAAACAAGTTTAAACACAGATGATTGACCTAAATCTCATAAAAATACCTGTAATATGTGATAAAAAAAATTAACCAAATGTGTGCACAGTACACAATGTGTTCCGGTACATTATTATTAGTAACAGGTAGTTATAGTAGAGCTAACTAGACATTTTTATGATATCTCTTATTTGTAGAGCGTGCTTATATATTGCTGTATTTAAGATGTTAATAGTGGTAGCTGTAGTTATGTGCAACCTACTGCTGCGGTGTAAAAAAAAAGAAGAAAAAAAAGACCAGATTTAAACTGGCAAATGGCTTATTATGAAATACCTCTACTGTTAGCTATTGATCAAATTTGAACCATTAAGTTACATTCACTGCGTGTAATCCTCAATCAGGACAGGCTATACATGATATTGTGTCCTAATATAGAGATAATATAGTCATGATTACAACTTATAAATGGAGGAGTGGTACACAGATATTTTTATTTCTTTTAGTGTCTCTCTAAAAAACATAACCCCCCCCCCCCATATATGATAAAGTTGACTACAAGCATTATGAACATGAAGTTTCAGGAGAACTTCCTGACTGCAGTTCCCACTGCAGCCACTTGGTGCTGCTCTCTCAACATGCATTATGCTGCTGAGGGTTACACATGACATTCAGGGATAATTCACTAAATAGATGAAATATTACAGGCTCATTTTTCAGGAGGTATACCGATAAGTCAATAACCCGGGTAAAAGCCTCATTCTTCTCATTAAATCCGTCCCATAATCACAGAGGAGGAGATGGAGATAAAGAGAAGCGACGCAGTTAGTTATTTTTAAACTGCGAGACAGTTATGACGTGGAATTGCAATTCAATATCAGGATAATGTGTCCAATATTTTCTGTATTCAGTGAACTCACAGAGCAAAATCAAACGGCTAGTTTGGCAAATGTTGCGCAACACCACAAGTCCTCCCAAATTATGAAACAGCACCTTCTTCCTTCTCTTGGAAGGAAACTCCTTCACTACAGTCTTCACCTCCTAATCGATCAGTCCTCCCGACAGATGAAGGCTGACATGCTGAAAAGAAACTGAAAATGCTGCAAAAAAAAAAATCCTGCCATCATCATATATTTTCAGAAATCAGATGCTTGTGGAGAACATGCAGCTCTGGTGGCAAGAAATGATAAACACGGGGCGACCGACATTTCCAAGCCTTGATAAAAGCTTGAATTGAACCAACATATTAAAAATGTGAGAAAATGTAAACAGCACAAACCAGATATATTCTTTCCATCCACGATAGCATATTGAAGGAAGTGCCTATTTCCCAAAATGAGTGGAGAAAATGGGTAGCTTTGAAGCAAACATCTATCAAACGTTTCACAGTTTGCTCAAATGAGCAATCAGGGGTATTGATGTTCACAGACTCCAACAAATCTGTGGCGTTTGTTCAAAGGGCTTTTACTGGTAAATCAAGAGAACTGAGCAATATTGTCTTGACACAGCAAAGCGTTGAATGCTGCCTAAAGAAATTTGATGACATCGCACTTGTCCACGGTCAACGCAGGGAGACTGAGAGGTGACTCTAAAGGGAGTTGTGAAACTAAGTTCATGGTTTGATTTTAAGCAGATCAATAATCGGAATAATCAGAAAAGTCAGCATGCAAACTATGGGTCGACTACAATACTCTCTGCCAAAGTAAGACTGCAAGCATGTGGAAGTTTATTAGAACTCTCTGGGGAAGACATGATTAATGAGGCCTCCATTTAATTTTCATAGAATTAACAAATAGGTGGGGGTGGAAGAAGTAGCCTGTTCAACTGCATTTTGCAAATGTATTATATATTATTTATGACATCGGCAGTGAAATGCCAGAGTTCAAGTTTGATTGACAGCTCATGTATTGAATTTCCACTGACTGTATATAAAGATCCAAACTCCCCAAAACATCCTGATCGCCCCCTGGTGTTGGGCTGCAGTACAGGTCATAAATCCTGCCCTTCAATGTTAACAGATGGGATATGGGCCAAACTAAAAACTCAAAGTACACCTCAATTAATTTTTCCCAAAGATGGTTTCTGTCGTTTTAGGTAGTTTTTTTTTTTATCACGCTGTTGTATGTTCAAGTGTTCATCTTTCTGAGTTTGGTTTTTATTAGTTATTTGATGCTATAAAAACGGGGTGAAACGTCATGATTGACAGCTGAGCTGAGACTCTGGCCCCAAATGACGTCACCAGCACAACATGGCTGCGCTCATATTCAGGATATTTTGGCTTCATTTTTGTACAATGGGAAGAAGTGGAGACGCGTCGTCCATCTTTATTTATGTCAATGATCGTTTCCTGCACAAAAACAGTAAAGTGCATTCATTTCTTCAGTTTGAAAGTTAATTTTTTGACCTTAAAACAAGATCCACCTGCTTTTTTTCCCCACTGCAGATGCATTTGAAAGCTCAGCTGTTTGACCTGTAAAGGGTGGACATCACCTGAGGAAGTCTGCAAGATGTGGTCGAAAGCTCTGGAAAGAATTAGTAGACCTTGAGTTAAATGATTGAGGGGATTTCTTTGTGAAACACAGATTTTCTATTGCATACTAACTACAAAAATACTATACTATATCAGTCAGTATATACTGTAGTGCATACTGTATATAATTAGTATGTTGGATATGTATAAATACTGGACACACACAACACCTCAAATGAGTTTAAGGTCCCTTTGAATGGCTCTGACCAGCTGTATCACAGCGTCCATCCAAGCCTCTTTCTGCTGCTCGTTGTTGACTTGAGCCAGCGTCTGAGTGCTGTACACCAGGGTCAGCACCGTCCTCTCAAAGTCCTGCCGCCTCAGAGGCTGCTGGCGCTGGGCGAGCTCTGCTGTCAGACGGCGAATGTCGGACAGCCTTTTGGGCAGCACGTCGTCACAAATGACTTCCAGCTTCTCTACACTCCGTAGGGAGGCCAGCTCCTCATCTGGGATCCGCATGGTGTGCTCCGCACCCTGGATCTGCATTCCAGCTAGCAGGATCTGGAAGACATGGGTCTATTATGAAAAATAATCAGAAACTATGTGCTTACACTACTAACTAACTTGCTAGTTAGATTTAAAAAAAACAACAAGCACTCAGTACATCGGTCTAGCAAAGCCCCTGTTTATTTACCTCTTTGTGAAGTGAATTGAAGACAAGATTTTAAGAAATGTTCAGTTCCAGAATGTCCAGAAAACTTTGGGTAAACACATACTTTTCTGCTTCTGGACAGCAGCAGCAGTGGAAGATTAACCACAAATGTGTGACTTTGACAGACATATTTACATTTGTTTCCAGTAATGAACCACTAAACTTTTCCAGGAGTTTTAAACCCGCAGGATCGAAACTCACCTCAAAAAGCAGGTTGACATCCTCCACCGAACGCTGGAACGCGGGGTCGATCAGCGAATAAGTTCCACGCTTTATCCTATATGCAGATGGATACAGAGCTAGAGGACATAAGAACAGGAAATTGGATTAGAGGATCTCCCTCCTATTCAAGAAATTAGTCACAGCGTTATCCAACGTGGCGTTCATGTGGGTGGGCCAGAGGTTGGGTAAACACGGATACATTACTGCTCAAATATTATGCAGGTGGGATAGAATCTCCAGCTGTGCAGAGGGTAATTGGTCTTCGACCCAAGCCACACATGCTCCTACATTTAGGCTACAAGTGGCAGTGGCCGGTGCATCCAGAGGTGAGATAGCTGCATTCACGGTGGGGCAGGTGTTGCTGACCTCATTTGGTCAGATTTCAAAGTCCATATGTGTAGCAGACCGGGGACCCCGTAATCTGAGGTGTCCAGATAGAGCTGCAATGAAACCCTTCGCTCTCAGTTGGTGGAAACAGTTGCTGCTGCCACATCTCGATGATAAAATACCATGAAATCCATATTTTACTGGAGGCGATAGCCACAGGCAATTCCACATGGTCACACACCCTTTTTTTTTTCCAGATGAAAAAAGTAACTAAGTACATTTACTCAAGTAGTCTTGTACAAATTTATTTGAGGTACTGGCACACAACTACAGTGTAAGTTTTTGCCACTTGTTTCTCAGCATTGCAGAGGTACTTATATGTTTTAATTCACTATATATCTAATAGCTGTCGTGTCTTGTTACTTTGCAAAAAAATCAGTTAGCTTGTGGATAATATGATGCATACATAGAGATTTGTTTTAAAGTAGCATTAAAGGAACAATTTGACACTTTAGAAAAGATGCTTATTCTTGCCAAGGGTTTATAAAGACTGATCTCACTCTTATATGTCTGTTAAACACGAAGCTACAGCCAGCAGGTGGCTAGCTTAGCTTAGCTTAGCTTAGCACAGAGACTGGAAATGAGGGAACAGCTGGGGTGAATCCAAATGTCCACCCTCTAGATTCGCAGACTGAGACCTTGCAGACTTCGGTTGTACATACAGTGAAGCGTTCACTGTTGAAGTACAACTCGCAGTGAATGCAGAAGCAGAGCAAGCTAACAAACAACAAACAAACAAGTAAACAATGACAGCATATACAACTATATGAGGTTGTTTTGGTAAAAGTTAACACAAAGTAGCATTAGCATGTATTTGGAGTCGTGTTTCTGGCCACGTGTTCAATGAAAGTTAAACATTTGTTCTCTTTTAGCTTTGTTTTGGCCGTCGCTAACACCTGGGGAAAAAAAATCAGGCCCTTTAGCTGCTAAGTTCTCCAGCTAGCCTGCCCTTTGGTTTTGGGCAGATAGAGTACAGTGGGCTTTACAAAATGTTCTCTGAAAGAAGCTGCCTGCTGTCTGAATCCATTTGTTTGCTGTAAAACCAAAACAATGAGCTTAAAGACGCTAAAATGCTTTGTAGAGGTGAGCGGAACTGCAGACTTGGATGATAATTCTCTGTGGATTTTTCATGACAAGTGAGCATTTTTACTCGCAGTCACCCTTTGTTTGATTAATGCAGCTTTAATCCGTATATAACTCAGTATCACTGCATTAATTACATTACTAAAAGATTTCTGAATAAAAGTCTACATATCTTACTTTTGATACTTAATGCATTTGATTTTTAATTCCATTATCTAATACTCATCATTGCAATATTTGTTACTTTTACTTAAGTTGACTCCTTATTGTACCATTTATTCCTGTAGTCTTGTGGCATTGTCCTTTTAAATGATTAAAATTCTTTATTTTCTTTGTGTAAAACTTATTTTAAACTCTAAAATAAAAAAAAGTGAGGAAAGTTAGAATTATTTAGCCTTTATCTGCTCGGAGCCATCTTTAAGTTCACTGTTTTAAAGGCTAAATTCTCTAAGTTCTTAATCAAATCAGAAGCACATATCTGTGTTCAAGGAATGGATTATGAAGTAAGCCTAATCTTAGAGCCCAATATTGGTGTTCTCATTTTTGCATAACAGCGCTGTGTGATAGAGAGCAGATATTCCCACTGGTTATGGGAAGTCTCTAGGAGGTCAAGTCTCAATAAGAGCAGAATAAAAAGGATGAGAAAAGAAAGCAGAGGGTTCACACAAGGATGCAGAGTAATCCCATCCGCATTTCCCCCTTCCATACTGTTTATAATATGACTACTACTGCTGCCCAGGCTCTTTAAATGTGTTCATACTCTAACACTATTGTTTGAGACTCCAACACCAATCTGCTGACACTGCTTCAGGAGAGTGAAAAGCAAAGTTGATTAGAGCCGATTCACAGCATAATGAGGTAAAACTTCATTTGAGCGTCTCCAGGCACCTCACTCTTTCCCCCACTCTCTCACATATACTGCAGCCATCCGGTGCTCGGCTTAACATGTAAGTCAACACACAGATCACACACACGCAGATCTTAATGAGGTATAGAAAACAAACACTGGGCGTCATCGGATCCAACAGTACAGCAGCATCTACGGTGCACTGCCTCGCCAATTCTGCTGTAATGATCAGCCCCGCTGTCCGAATCCTCGCTGGCCGGACACATTTAGGTTTATAGCAATTGTTAAGCCAGCCAAAGCCACATTTACCTGCTTCCTGCTTGGGTGGCTGCCAGTCACAGCTCCATTTTTGTTTTCACAATCCAGCCACCATTCAGAATGTAAACTTGTGTCTTTAGTCCCCAAAGATCAAAAGTGTGTCAATGTGTCTTGGCCAGGTGCAGTAACTCTGGAATAACCTGCTGATTTACATTTGAAATTAATAAAATGTGATTTACATAAAAGTTATCTATACTCTTTGCTGTTGTTTTCTGTAATGCATGCAGTTAAGCGTGTTTCCAGCTGCGGGAACAGCAATTTGGAAAGTGTTATAGCTGGTCAATGTTCATGCAGTTGGAGCAGCAACGCTGTACACACAGACCGTGTGGCTTATAACATCTATAAACCAACAACCAAAAAATCCCTGCATGGAAAATACAATCAATTTTACTGTTGCACATTTGTAATGGCTAAATAAAACAGGTAGAGGACTGAAATGCACAAAACAGGTCAGTTAAAAGCAAAGTTTACAGTGTAGAAGGTCAAAAACAGGGTTCAGCAACATGCTGGCGACAAGCAGATAATAATAATAAGAAAGGCAGACAGACAGGCAGCCAGGCAGAAGAAAGCTGAAACACTAAGGCTATAAGTTATACAACGTAATATCTGGCAGGGAAGTGAGGGAAAGGCTTACAGATATATATTGAGGAGCTGATAGGGGATTGGGTACAGTTGTGCAATTTGGAGTGGGGTCAGGTGATGATAAGAAGTAGGAGGGAAAGAATTGAAGGCTCTGGAAAGAGAGTTCAAAATAGAGGAGCTGATTAACAATGTTTCACTCTCCACTTTTCTTTAAACCTTCCTTTTGTTGGAGTATTAACTGCTTGACAGACGAATGGTTTGCAAAGAATAAAATGTGTGGACTTACCGTCCCATTAGCCAAGAAGCTAACTAGCATGGAAAGCGTTTTCAGCCTTCTGTAAGTTTTTATTGAATGAAATGATTGTACAGTCCAGAGAACAAAATGTCAGAGAGAAGCTTGTGGAGCTTCTGTGACTAACTAGCCCTAGCCTTGCTGGCTAGCTGGCTAGCGTTAGCCATTAGCCCACCAATTAAAGTAGTTTACCATTTAGCTCTGCCAGTAGTCACTCTGTCTAGAACCATAATATGAAATTTAAAGTCTAAAGCAGGAAGAATATCCTCTATTTTAGTCCAAATTATACTTGGTTTAAGTTTAGGCACATAACGTGGTTATGGGTTTAGGAAAACATCTGTGACACTTGGTTTCACATGGGACGCCAACGCCAGTCTTCTGAATCAAACTTGCATTTGTGACCTCCCACTCAACCCCGACCACCACCCCTCTTGGGACATCCTCTCTTTGTAAACTACATCATGTCGTGGAATTGCTCTGATTGTCTCATATTGACGCAGATTTGTTTGCATTGGAGGTACAGTACATTACAGCCTGGTGCGTCTCATACAGACCTCTGCATCACTTTTTTGTTTGCCACTTGGATATTGTCATGACCACTCGAGTCCAAAAGCGGTGAATCGAAACTATGGCATGAAAACATTAGCAAAGCAGACTGAGCTAAACAACGTATACCCATTCATATTTTATCTTTCAGAGTATGCTTTGCTTATAAATATGGGGCAATAAAACTTGAGAAAAGTGTTGGTGCCATAGTGTGAACTAGTAATAGACTTTTGTTAATTTTAAAGTTTTCTTAAAGCAGAACAGAATATTAATATTTTCCAGATGATTTGTCCTTTTCTCTCTCGGGTTGAATATCTAATGTCGATGTCCCTCCTGACAACATCTCAGCTCTTCTTGCTGCTCCAAGCCTGTTCATTTGTTATGCCCACCCCTCGCCTCATCCAGCGCTCCAAACAATCAGTGTTTGGATGGGCAGGCTTCCCCCAATGTCATTATGCACAGGCAGGGAACTTGTAATCTCCCGCTAACTGCTTGCAAAGAGATGAGGGAACAACAAAGATCCATTAATTAGCTGGGCTAAATGGTATTCCTGGCTGGAGGGATGTCTTGATGTGAGAGAGCAGAATGAGACACACACACACACAGAGGGAAAACAAACAAAAACAAAATGGATGTCTGGATGGCTCTAGCTTACGGTAAAAGAGGGTGAAAAGGACACGGAGGAGAATAAAACCTTTGCTGCAATGGCCCATCCTCTGCTTAGCATTTCAATTCACCTCCAAATGTTGTTAGAATCCAAACAAACTTCACTTTTCTAGCAACTTAGATGCAAAATACACCATTTACAGTGTAAACACAGACAAATCTATGAGAAGCTGAGATGCAATAAAGTCGCTGAGTATCACCGAGAAAGATGAGATAGGATTTGACATTGTGGATGTTAGAATACTGGAGACACTGGTGATGACTGGAGATACTGGAGAATGGTCACGTGTCCAGTTTCCATCCTTCGAATACTGGCCTTCACAGTGACCTCAAAAGGTGAAGCCAAAATATCCCGGATACGAGCGCTGCCATCTTCATCAAAGACAATTAGTTGCCAACCATTTTGATAATTGATTCATCATTTCAGTCATTTTTTTCAAGCAAAAATGTCAAACATTAGCTGGTTCCAGCTTCTTAAATGTAAGGATTTGCAGCTTTTCTTTGTCATTTATGACAGTAGAAAATAAAGAGTAAGAGCAATTTGAGGATGTAACTTTGGACTCTTTGAGCACAATTTTTTTTTTGACATTTTAGAGACAAAACGATTAATTGCTAATCGTGAGATGCACCCCTAATACCAAATAGCAGCCAGTCAAAGCATCTAGATGGTGAATATAGCAGAGCGCCTAACAGTTATAGAGGAAGATATTTCCCTCAGGAGTTCGTGGCCCAGCAGGAATTAAAAAGAGGAATATTGGATTCAAATGTTGCCCCTTGTGCCCCTGCTGGATGTGTAATTAGGCAAATGTTTGTTGGCGATATGTCAATATTGTCTTTACAGCTTGTCCCACTGCACACACACAAAAAAAAAAAAAAAAATCAAAACTGCTTAAAAGAGATAAATAAATCCAACAATTCAACAACTTTCCTCCCCAGAATTTGATTCCAGGCAGAGGGGAGAGAGCTCTTAGAAAACACGTTTGTAGTAAAACTCTGGGTTTAAAAAAAAAAAAAAAAAAGAACTCTGGGAGTTTTAAATTAAATTTAAAAAAGAATGGAGCTGTTATCAGTCACAGCATTTTTCAGTCCTGTAGCCGGGGTCTAACATTGTATAACTTTGAGATTCAAAGTTATGTGATTCTTGAGAAAGGAATTTCCTCAGTGAGTGGATCCAGTAACAACACGCCAGTCTTCACTGGAAACTGATCTCTTGGTGTCCTGCATGTCGCAATGACCCCGATATCTTCAGAAGATAAACACATTCTTTCACACAAACACATACGGAAGCTATTGAACCATCATGAATGTTTATTTCATCTTTGAAATGAGGATACAAATCATTGCATCAAATCAGCTGATGTTGACACTGTGGTCGGTGAAAGATAGAACGGGTACAATGTATGCGTGGAGCAGGTGAGTCTGCACAGACCACCTACCTTTCCTGTGGTGCTGAGTGGCTGCCAGGTAGACGCTCAGGTAAACAACGATGAGTGGAGCCCACCACCGCATCATGCTGGTTATCCTCACACACAGATCTACTCACACTACTCAATGCACACAAATGAGCATCACAGCCGTGGATGAAAATACTCCCGACTGTTAAGCTTTGGCATTTCACTTGCACTACTTTCATATGCAGGATCAATCCTTCATTTACCGTATTCATTCCTCCCTCCCTCCCTCTCTCTCTATTTTCACTGTGTGTGTGTTCTGCACTCAGGCCAGGCTGTCTGGGCTCTCATCTGGAAATCATCAGGATTTTGGGTAGCGCCTGTCCTCTTGGCTGGACTTGGCTGACTCTCTCAGACACTGGCTGACAGCGTGAATGGCCGACTGATTGGTATACCGAGTGACTATCCAACTGACTGGATAACTAGGTGGCTGACGGGTGGCTGACTGACATGAGCATAATACCATCCCGTGTGCCAAATCCAATCCAGCACTAGTACAAGAGATGGATGGTCTCGTTAGAATAAGTGCTTGATCAGCTTAACGGATATTTCTGGATTCTATCAACTTAGGTCAGTCTTTTTATTACTTCTATCAGTTCTGATAATATTGTACCATTGACTGTATATAAAGATGGACGACATGAGAGCTCCCCAAAAGTGAAGCCAAAACATCTTGAACGCCCCCCGGTGGTGGGCTGCAGTATAGGTCATAAACTCCTCTGAATACACGACAAATTGTTTTTCCCAAAAATGGTTTCCGTCGTTTTAGGTAGTTCTTATCACGCTGATGTATGTTCAAATGTTCATTTTCCTGATCAGTTTGGTTTTAATTAGTTATTTAATGCTGTAAAAACAGGGTGAAACTGGCTCCGCTGATGGCAGCGCTCATATGGGAGGAAGCGGAGACACGTCTTCCATCATTATTTATGTTAGTGATCATAAACCAAAAGTATTAAAATACAACAATTATAACAAATAACAACTTATGATGGTGGCACTATATCAAACTGTTTCAATCAGGTGTTTTTGAGCATTCCTCATCTTTCACGGTCTTTTGTTGCTCCTGTCCCAACTGCTGGCATAGCAAAATTCTGAATATTTACAAAAATCTATGAAGCTGATGAGATACAACATTAAATATATTGTCCTTGTACCGTTTGCATCCCAACTTTTTGGGGAATTTGGGTTGTAACTGATTAAAACCAAACTGATCAGAAAAATGAACACTTGAACAAACATCAGCGTGATAAGAACTACCTGAAACAACAGAAACCATTTTTGTGAAAAATGTATTTTTGGTGTATTTTTGAGTTTTTAGTTTGGCCCATGTCCCATCTGCTAACATGGAGGGGAGCGGGATTTAAGACTTATACTGCAGTCAACCACCAGGGGGTGATCGAAATGTTTTGGTTTTACTTTTGGGGAGCTCTCATGTCGCCCATCTTTATTTTACAGTCAATGTTTATGACCAAATACCTGCAAAACCTGTGACATTCCTCTCAGCCTCAGCTCTGCTTTGTGATAATCATCATTCTCCCTCCTAAACCTTTCTTTTCACGTATTTGGACCTAAATTCTGTTAATTCACTGAAATTCTGGGCTGCGAAGAACAAAGTCCTGACTTAAAAGGCCTGTTTGATTGCAGCTAAAGTGCAGCAACCAGACGACAACGAAAACCAGACTGAGACGGAAGGAGACAAACAGCCACGTCTCGACTGTAAACATCAACGAGCATGAGGACCACTCACAGCATCTTGATTCAAGCCTGTCGAGACTCTTTCCACGTCTTTATATTCTCTTCTCCACAGCATCTTTGCCACTTTGTTGTCACAGAATATGTGCAATAAACACACACTCCCTGTTCTGCTGTCAAAGCACATAATAGACTGTATAGGTGCTTTGGATTTCAGATGGTTTGCTTTCTTGGCTCAGCCTTTAATGCTGCATCTGCTAAAATAAAATACAGATAATAGTCCAGTAATGGCCTTGTGTAAAAGGCATTAAAAAAAGAAAGGCACTAATTCCCTATCAGTAGATTAGTGAGCAACAATTAGTTATTCAAATAGAGGCTGCAGATATCAAACTTTATTCTAACATTGTAACGCTGATAAGAGCCCACTATTCCTTATCGACGCTGCGCTGCTGGAATAAACAATGAAGTCTAGTATCTCCCCAGTTACGGTCTACTTTTTGGCATGCCACCACTTTTTTTCTAAGCTAAATATCGCCTGTTGTTGTTCCCACCAGCATCTGAAGTGACAAAATGCATAATCATAAATGGCAGCACGAGACGAGGATGGTGCTGAAATTTCATTTCAGGGGGCGATAAAAAATATTGAGTGGACATGTGGGAGCTAGTTGTCATCAAAAACAAAGGCTCTTTCTGCTTGATTCGGAAACATAAACATAATCTTGTTAATCTCGTGGCATTCAAAGGTTTGATTAATCTACACGCCGCTGGATGCCATATGTTTGATTGAATATTTGCTCGCAGCAGATGGGAAACCGAGGTATAATGCCCCTCTAAGCCTTGGAACATGAAACACATTTACATGGATGAGAAAGCTGGAAGAACGCCTCAGTGGACAAGCTGTAACTCTTGTCTGCATGATTCACATGACTAACACGTAGGGTTGAAGGCAGGTGGCATTCTGAGGGCCAAAACAAAAACTCGACAACAGCTCGTGCTTTCTGCGTTTGCCTGCAGGTGCAACAACTGTAATACAAAGAAAAAAAGATGGTGCTGAACCCCTGACTGTGTGGGGTTACAAACACACAGTGCACACAGATGCACCGTAGATGCTTTTCCGGTCATGACCATGAGGGGGCAGTGTTACGACACACATCCTGGGAGATTCCCAACCACCCAACTTATCCAAGATCCTGCAGTGATTGCGTCTGCTCCCCAACTCTTGCAGTGATGCTGCATGAATTCAGAAATAATTGAAATCTATTCAGATAACGTCTGACAATATGAATGCATCCACTTACCAGAGATCAAAGGGTTGTTTGGGTTCAAACCAGGTGGGGACCCTCGAGACATCCTTTAGTTTAATTGCTTCTCTGCTGTAAATCACTGGAATGCCTCAAATATGCAAATCGATATGAGGCCACCACTGTACATTTGAACTTGCATGAGGCTCGCTTAATAGTCAAATTGCCGTCACACAAAAAGTCTGCAGCTGCAGTTTTACAAAACTGTGAGTCTGGGCAATAATAGATAAACACCTGACCTGATTGTGCAAATGCAGAAAAATGCTGCGTTGTGTTAATGCAGAGGTTTTGTGCTTCTTCCCAGGGATTTTGACTCATGGGGAAGGTTTTGATGCCTGTAAATAAATGTTGATGCCCGTGCTCAAAGTTAAAGCCATCTTATAATATATTGACTATTGCTTGAGACATATTGCAGGAGCTGAAGCCTGGAGGCCACAGCAGGAGACTGCATGTACTGGATGTAAAACACACTAGTTTCCTGGAGGACAGCCTCCAGCTATGACCTGAGTAATATGTATATTGCTACTCTAATGCAGTTCACTTCTGCTGTGTTCACAGTCTATGTAAAAACAAACCAAAGCCTTTGCGAGCTTAGGGGTTAGAAATGTTTTAATTATTTTTAATCCCCAACCAAAGCTCTGTTGAAAAGCTTTAGGCCTTTGTCAAGTTTTCTCTGTAAATGAGACTTTGTTCTTGCTTGATCATAAAGGTTGAAAAGAGGCAGAAAATAAACAAAGACACAGTAATAAGATGAAAAGTATCACATTTCAGGTCACTATTTGCAAGATCCTCTTTAAGTCGATGTAAAAGAAAAACCATAAGAGCTAGAACATTCATTCTTTTAGCAGCAGAAAGCTTTAGGATTTGGTCTTCTGCCTCATTACGTTGTCAGCTCCCGATGACGTCATTGCATTACGTGCAGTGCAAAATGTACTACAGATGAAACTATAACAATATCCATAGTTAAAATAAGTCATGGAGCATTATGAAATATTTTGTTCATGTTTCTACATTTAGGATCAATATTTTTTGCGTGTTTATTTGGTAAAAATTCGATTTTTGTAATTAAAAAAAAAAAGTATGACATTTTATGATTATTTATGATTACTTTAATCAAGTATCATGGTTTATTAGTTGTTTAGCATTCGAAGATACTCAAAGAAATGACATCGCAATAAGCAAAAATACGCAGGTAGTCACCGGCGAAACGTTTCTATTACAGAGTTTAAAGGATCAAATCAATGAGTAAGTGCAGAAAATTTGAGGAAGGGGCAAGAGGAAGGTGATACAACAATTTTTTTTCCGGAAACTTGGACCCAGAGATAAAACTGAGAAGAGGTTTCTAGAACAGTTGGAAAGGAACTCTTTCAAAGTTTAAAACCGGCATCTATTGACTGACCATTAATGGCAGCATGAGGTCGGTGTGAGAACAGGCTGTCCGGCACATCTCGTACCTCGCTGGCAGGTGGCGCATCACGCGTCAAAATACAGACTGTATGAGTGTTCAACCACAATGCCTAATCATCATACCTCCAGCAGAATAATTACCTCAACTGTCCATCACACCTGTGCAAACAATTTCATCAGCGCCCATCTGAATAGAAGTGCAGTCACAGCTCAGCGTTGAGTCTTTAAATGGAGTTGGCATGTCTTGGACAGCTTGCATTATCACGGTTGGCCCTGGTGGGTGACGGGTGTCTTCAAAACCCCCCCAAAAAAGTAGCTACTTGTCTGCCGGATATGCACTCACCGGAGCGGAGACAGCTACAGCAGCATTTCAGGTCTAAATACACCGCCTGTCTCATTACTGCGGCGTCCACAAGGTTGTAATTAGTCATCGGAGTAAATAACTTTACAACCGTTGTAAAAGTTACGGTGTCTTGGTTAAGTTCACGTCGCTAATTTCCTCCTTTGCTCGCCTGCTTGTACTTCTTTTGACCAATTAATTTAGAATGACCTGATTCACAGTCCGGACGGCAGCCACTGTGACGTTTTAGCAGCACAGAGAGTCACGGTCACAGCCAATGACAAGAAGTAAAGCATACCGAGCTGATGAAAAAAAAACAAACTCATCACCCTTAACTTTTCACGTGAACTTCAATAGGACATGAAGTGTGCTCATTCATCATGTATAGATGTTCAAACTTCCCGTTACTGTGAGCACTTTTAGCTGCATCTTGAGTTGAGCTTGACAGTTCATTAGTGACCTTGGAAGCAGCCGATGACAAAACAATCTGGCAAGGCTGGAAATTGCTCTGGAGCCCCCGGACCCTGAGTGGCCCCCCCGAAGGCCACAGATTAGACACAGAAATGACTCTGTTGCAGTTTGATTAATTGCAGATTTTGTTGGGAATGAAAACAAAACACAGTAAAAACGAAAGTGGCGCCTGTATTTTACCGAATCTTGAGGCCCTGTGTCTTATTTTAATACCTTTTACATTTCAGTTGCTGTTGAAAAATACGTGTTTTTATCAAATTATCACAAATTAACTGACAAACAACAAAGCTAGTGCAGGGTAGTATTCCAGTCCAGGAAAACTGGTTGATTTATGGGGCTCTGCGGGACAGTGTGCGGGGTGTTTAAATAGGGGCCTACAGTTCGTTTTTGCCCTGCGGATCCTGACGGGTTAAAAGGCTGTCTCTGTCACATAAGTGCTTTGCATTTATTTTATCTCCCCTTTTTAGTGAAAAGTTTGTTTTTTGGTTAAATGTTGTTACACATCGACAAAGAAAACTTGATTATTGTGGAACAACGACAAACTGGAAAAGAAATACCAAAAGAATTGAAAGTTGAATTCCCTGGCAAAATAAATAAACCCTAACCCTTTGAAAACGGTGGGTAATTAAAAAAAGACAAACACTGTTTATCCTAAACTTAACAGTCTTTAATCATTCCATTATCTGTGTAAACGTCCCGAAATATAAAGTCCCATTAAATCTCCAAATGTAACATTTCAAATTTAACTTAATTTGCAACCTTAGGCTATAGTTCAGTTAAACATAAATTATGCAGTTAAGATAAAGCAAAGTAACAAGCTGCACAACAATAATTGCTTTACTTTTGCCCAAATTAACGCCTATTTTACCACTTAAGGTACCTATTAAATGCCAATTAACATTAATATGTAAGGCTTCCAGGCCTTTGAAGGCTTTTGATGAGATTCTGTTCCTTATTGAAGGAATAACAAGACTGAAAAAGTTTACGTGTCTTGGAGCTAAACCAGCAACTATAGTGAGGATATAGTGTCCAGCTCAGGGGTTTGTCAGCAGGGTATATACCTTCCAACTCCTTAGTCAGAATCTGAAGGGAAGCCTTTCTACTCCCTGTGTCACCCAGCTGCCAGCTAACTCATGCCTAATAACTAGAACAATGTTGGATATATACTTAATTTTCTATGTAATCACTGCACCGCTCATTGCTTGAGTGTGCGTCAGTGGGCTTCTGCATGTTAATGAAAGGTGCTTATGGAGTCGTGGTGAGAGGCAAACACATGGGCAGAGCGATAAGATCTGTCACTATCATGACCGATGCATGAATTGGACCGGCGATTTCCAGTTACCATCATCAGCTGGTCATGAGTAATGAGCGTTTGCTGGGTTCGACAGTCAGCGCCTCCGTATTAACGCACCCCCAGAGAGGGAGGTGTCACGATGCAAGCCAGAGGCATCGAAACAGACCGGGCAAAGAGTTGTGGACGTACAACAAGGTAATGAAAAAGCTTTATGAACACAATGATGTGTTACTTTTTTTCCAGGAAGGCTTTGTGCAATTGTATTCCAGGAAATTCAAAGAAATTGGACAAAGAAGAAGACGGATAGTTTAGACTTTATTTTTCCTTCTTTGATGTGTAGGGTTTGTTTGATATTCCCATGAAAAGATGCATCAATACATACGATACTGATGTGGTTGTATTTCTTTAGTAGTAGCTTAACAAAAATATACAACACCAATATTCCCTTTACTCCGATTCAGTTTCATGACAAATGACTCACTAAGACTGACCAAAATTCAATATCTGGTCAGTCAGGGAGTTTCAAATTTCAGATTTATTCAGGTTGTTCCTCCATACCTTAAAAATGACAGGAACATACCATTTTATAATACACCCAGGAGTAGTTTTATGCCGGGCTCAAACTAGTTTCGGGACGATTTAATCCTGTTTAACCCCTCCCGACAATCGGAGGAGAAATGTGTTTGGGGACATTGGTCTGCATCGAAGTTTGGCCCAGATTATGTTATGTTTGTGTTCAAAAATAGATTAAGGACCCAAAAGCAGATGCAAACACAGGAAGCAGTTTAAAAGAGTGTATGGTGAAGTTACTGTCTTGTACTGGTGGGATGTGAAGAACAGAGTCCAGGTGGACGACGACCAGAGGTGAGTATCTTGAAGCAGGAGGCCTGACTGATCGGCTGGCAGGTGAGTAGGTTGTCAGAGGCAGGTAGAAAGTTGTGGCAGGAGATCCTGCGATGATGGGTGAAGCTGAGTGAAGCTGAGTGTCCAGAGATGAGGAAGTTCTGGTGCAGGAGGCAGGAAGTCTGAGGGAGTAGGATAAATCTTTTTACTAGGGATCACAACACAGAAAGCAACTCACTAAGAAGTGTGAGGAGCCGAGATGTCTACACATGTAGCTGACTGAACAATCTGGAGATGACTACATGGAAGACTGGGGTTCTTATACTGCAGCTGATGTGTTGATTGGTAGCAGGTGTGAAGGGCGACCAGGAGTAAGTAGCAGGTGAGTAAGCCACGCCCATGACGAATCAGGGACAGACAACAGAGAAAAAGGGAGGGGAGACAGGAAAAACAAAAAAACACGGAAACTACTAGAAGTCACGACCGGAGCTGTGACAGATTATTACCTCCGCCAAGGAGGTTATGTTTTCAGTGCTGTTTGTCTGTCTGCTTGACTGTCAGCAGAATTACACAAAACCAACTCCACCGATTTTCCTGAAACTTGGTGGAGGGGTGGGGCATGGGCCAAGGAAGAACCCATTAGCCAGGGAATAATGCATGGATGTTGGGCTGTTGTCTTTTCTGGGGCTTAGTAGTTTTCTGTGCTTGACATGAAAAATAAAACTTTAAAGCCTCTACATCTGCATCATCCTCTCTGTGACACCTGTGCTTCTTGAGGCAGCTTCCTCAACCTCAGCAGACAAACACTTCCCTGCACCTGGTTCCATGAACAAAGCCGCTGCCCTGTGAGAGACTTGGCTGAACCCAGCAAATGAGGTCAATTTCAGGCCCGGGAGGCAGGTGTGTGTGTAAATATTATTATTTGTGCGTGAGGTGGAAGGTGAGTTTGGGGAGGTGTGCTGAAGTGTTCGCTGTTGGCCCAGAAATGGAGAGCTGTGCAACACATCAAAGCTTCTGCAGCCCGAACCCCAGATGGCTAATAGCCAGATCAGACTGCAGCCTTCTGCTGATCATGCAGTACAAACAGGTAGCGGGGCGGCTTTATCCAACTAGTGCTTGGAAGACACTAAATAGGCATGACTAAGGAGAGGAAGGGGAAGAATATTACGCAGAAATATTGTCTGGGTTGTTTTGAACGAGTGCATAAAATATACACCACTTGATATGAAGACATTGACACAGCTTAGATGGAATATAGAGATGTGCTTTTAATGGGTGACAAAGTGAAATCCCAAGATGCTGACATAAAAAACAGCCGGGAAAAAGATTCAAAAAGAAAAAAGCCAAAAGAAGGAAATAACTTAAACGGCTTGAACAGTGGCTTCACTCAGACCTGCGGTGGCAGGAAGGCGCACAGTGTGTGGGTTGTGGTTAAAAATATTTTCATCCTCAAAAGTGTCCGTAATAAAGTAAAGAACCACTGCTTTTGAGTGTACTACGTGTGCCTGTAACATAAAGACTTAACAGGCAAAAAGAAAATCTGTGTTCAAATAGTTTTTGCTGTGTTTGTTGGCAGTTTATGCCCATGTTAAGGTCATATCAGACAGTAATTATGAGAAGTCAAGTGGAAAATATTGGGAATTTCCATAACAATATCTGGAACAGCGTTGACATTTCCAACATGGCTAAATAACCTAATAAGTCACAACAAAACAGCAGCAAAATGGTGGTTAAATCAAAAATAAATCCAATGTTTCCAATCCAACACACTAAATTCACTTAATGTGGGCTAATCGCTGCAGATATGTAAATAACAATATAAATGGCAAATTTAGGCTAAATTTATCTGATATGAACACATTAGCGATTTAACCATTTTGAAATTTGTGTTTCGATCAAACTGGAGGGGATAATTTCTTAAATTGATTTATTCTTTTGCTCCTTATTTCTCTGAAGCAGGGTTCAGGAGAAAAAGGTCATAATTCAGTGATCTCCAAATAAGATGATTTATTTCTGATGAGGCAAACAAAAGAAAACTCTGAGAAGTCTATGAGCGCAGCAATAGAACTCCTGCTTTTCTTGTGTTACCATTGTTGTTCTCAAACTGGACATCATAATTTCGTAGATGGATTTATTATCTTACTATCCTTTTTTCTCCTACTGAGGAGTTTAGGAGAAACAGGTCAAATTCCAGTAATGCCCAAATAAGATGATCTATTTCTAATGAGATAAAAAAGTAAGAAGCAAAATTTTCCTCTGGGAATGCTTGTGGTGGTTTTATTGCAGAACAAAATTTTTTTTATTTTTTTTTTTATTTTTACAGATTTTAGGTTATACTACTGATAATACTACAAATTCTGATTGGAACAGGAATGGGGACTCGGGAGAGTGAGGAATTTGGCTGTGAATGTGATATGTATGTAGTTGAGAACTATTGCCACAGCAGAATATATAATAAACCCCACAAATATCGCAACGAGTTCTCATCCCATCTCGTCACATACCGACCTTTTGTCATGCGCCCTTCGCGTCGTATCCAAACGTGCAAGGTACCATTTGGCATCGCTGGGCGACGCGCTGAGCCTTCCCTTTAGCGTCTCTAACCGACGTGTAAAGGCTCGCGCCCCGCATGTCTTATCCTGATGCACAAGGTCTACGTTATTTTGGTTAAGTTTGGGCCCAAAAGCCACGTGGTTAGGTTCAGGAAATGACTGGCGACGCTTGGTTTCACATGGGACACGAACTCCGGTCTCCTAGGTGAAGGTCATGTGTGACCCTCCACCCATCTTGGTGCTTTGTCGCTTTGGAAAGTACGTGTTGCACTACGTCATCCGCTCAAGTCATCTGAAACTGACGGGGACGGCTTTACATCGCTGCTACATTAAACCCTTGTGCGTCTGGATGGGACGCGAAGGGCTGTGACAAAATGTCGATATCTGACGAGATGCCACCACTTGGCCTGTTTCATTAAAAACATATCAAAACAAGGCAACATATTACTCTCTATAAAACATAAACAACAACAAAAAGAAGGCTGTGCATGCGTGATGCAGTGAACAGCTGCGAATGAGAACATCTTTCAAACCCATTTCATCTCTCAGCTTGTGACTGGATTTGGGCTCCGTCTTTTCAGCCACTGACAATGTTCAAGCTTTGACGTTGTGTATGCGATTTCAAAACAACATCTGGAGGGAGGAAGGGAGCTCAGCTTGAACCTGCCTTTCTCTCTTCATTGTGCACACGTCTTTGTGACTGTCAAGCAATCACAAAGCCAACCAAATCCAAATCTCTCCCTTGTTAAAATCTCACACTTCTCTTTCCTCCCAATCCTCTCAAAGCTGTCTACCGCGGAGCAAAGTGCCTTGTTAGATCAGATCTGTCGCTGGTTCTCCTGCACTATCCCCAGCTCACTAAGTCTGGATTATACAATTAAAATCTACATTTTTGCATTTCAAAGCTTAAGCCCTCATCAAAGCATAAATATGCAACATATTCAGCAGATTTATGAGAATGACCAAAGAAACTTAAAGTACGCCTACTCAAGACATATGCACATATAGAGGAACATGTGTCATAAACAGAAATGCGAACAGCTGGTAATTAGTTTTGTGTCCATTGTCTCTGTTTTCTCTTTTCAGGTTATTTACTGTGAATGTGATCCTTTCCCCTCCTCTGCCATCTCATCGTCTCATTAGCGGCACCGCTGTAAAGTCGCCTCTCAGAGCTTCCTCCATCGAGGCTTTTCCTCCGGAGCAGACTCGCTCTGGTTGCTTTGCTTGTTCCCCTCACACCCTCAGGACCCGTCAGTGACAGCAAATAGCCCGGGATCTGCCTCGCTACTCAGCTGCATTAAAAAGCAAAAGTTAAGCCTTGATTCCCTTTGCAGTGAATGATTTTCTCTTGTTACAGGAAAACATGTAATATTTCATTTCTTTAATCTGCACATAAAAGACATGTTCTGGTTTTACATATCATACATCTTACATCTGGAGTTACGTGGACTATTTCTTAGCCAGGAGCAGTGACTTCCTGGAGTCTTGTTGTAAACATGAGGTCATCAGGTAATGACAGAGACATGGATGGCTGCTTCCCTCTGCTTCCAGACTTTAAGCTAAGCTAACTGTCCTGGCTGTAGCTCCATATTTAATGTGCAAAGGTCTTATCAAATGCCGTATAAATAACACACCAATATCTGAAGTCTTTTGTTATCACGATACATTTAACGCCTTCCACATGAAGCTTTTCTCATGTAATAGAGAAAAAATGGCAACGTAATATGAAGAGCAAGAATGAATGATGATTGTGAATGAGTCAAACAAACTCAGGAATTTCACCCAGGAGCCCGGGGTCCGTGTAAAGCTGAAAATAAACGTTTCAAACTTCAACTTAAGTTAAAAGCATTAAGTAAGTTAACTTACGGATGTGCCGCAAATTGTATTTTGAATATAACGTAACCTCCCCCCCCCCACAAACCCTAACCAAGTAGTTTTTAATGACTAAACTCAACCAAAGTGTGACCATAGGCCACGTAACTTAGACAACAAAGGTCACATGACGAAAGTCACCTGACTTTCTTGGACGTCTAAAACTAAATAAAACGCGGACAGCATTAGATGACACGTGAAAAGCTTAAAATGGGTGAAATGACACTTGAAACGTCCTTAAAAGTGGCGTGGGATTCATACGGTGTCCCATGCCATCATGCTGAAAAGGCCTATTTTCCACTATTTTATCACACATTAAAAGCAATTCTGAAGAGGTTTTAATTAGGAGTTTGAACAAGAACAGATCAGTGCAGTCTCTGATGTGTTTGGGTAGAGAGTTCCAGAGGGAGGGGGCAGCTATGGAGAAGGCTCTGTCGCCTCAGGTCCGGTGCTTGGTCCTGAATGGTTGGGATAGGAGGTTGGCTTCAGTGGAGCGGAGGTGGTGGAGAAGTTCGGGGAGGTAGGAGGGGGCCTGGTTATGGAGAGCTTTTTAAGTGAGGAGGAGAACTTTGTGGGACAGGGAGCCCGTGGAGTTTCTGGAGGACAGGGGAACAGGAGTGGGTGAGCACTACGGGTGCCGTAGTCAATTCTGGATGTGATGAATGCATGAGTCAGGGTTTTGGGTGAGTGATGGGCGCAGGCGAGCTATGACGAATGTTACACTAATTATTTTTGTTCTTATTGCATCCTCGCTGGCACAGGATGTAAACAGAGCTGCAGCAAGTTCAACAGACGTGGTGCCGTGTGTCTAATGCTCTTGTTTGTTTGGGTATAATTACAAAAGGCTACTACATTTCCAAGTTAATATTTTCAGGGCTGCTCTGCCACATCAGCAGAGTGAAAGGAAGGAAGGGGATCAGGGTGTCCTCTTGTGCACTCTCTGCCTCTTAAAATCCAGTCTGAGAGTCTGCTGCCTCCACATCTTCTCTTCCTATCTCTCCAAAACACAGCCTCCTAGAGTTGTTTTTTTTTTTTCCCTGTGATCATCCAAATTGATTTTAAGGGCAATTGTGAAGCATAAGCCTCCTTCTGACTTTCGCCTTTAGCATTTCATTTAGCTTCCCTTACAATACAGGGGCTCGGGGAGGACATGGCAACACAATAAAAGGAAGAGACTTCACATAAAAATATTGGAATTTATTGAATCAAAATCCTCAAACTGTTTTTTTTTTTTTCTTTCAGGATAATCTTTTGGATTCATTTAAATCTTTGTGTGCCCCATCTTTGTGTACTAACCCAGACTGTGAAAAGTCACTGCCCTAGATGTGTCTCTCCTCCCCAGCAGTCATTTCTGTTATTTTTCTCCCCCTGCTCTCTATCTGTCCATCTTGCCTACTCATAACTTATTCCATTATGTCTCTCCGTTGTCTTCTCACTCTACCTCCCCTCCCTCCCTCCCTTCTTTTACTTTTTTTTTGTCTTCCTTTCACTTTCTGTCAATTTCCCCCACACTTTAATCCTTCCTCTTGGTGTTAGGATGCGTGGTTTCTGGCTTGCAGCATCAAGGTCAATTTTTTATTTTTTTTTCAGTTATACTAATCACAGAAAAAGCCTCACAGATGCATCACCTCTGGCAATGGCCCAGCCCTGAGCACAGCACCGCGGTTAAAGTCGGGAACACCATGCAGACGCACATGCAGTTCAAGATCCTGCCTCCCCTTTCGTTGAGGGGGGGGGGGGATTATGGTGGGTCATTATGTTGTTTTGGCCGTGCTGCTCGAGAGTGTCTGTTTGTTTGTTTATCATAATTTGTCCTCTACTGTCACGTCTCCTGGACCCCCCTGGCAACGACTGTTCTGACCCGGGCGACCTCGTCTACATGTGTCTACTCGGGGCCACAGGCGAGAGATTTGCGACCTTGCATAGAAGTTTCTATGAATTCATGCAAGCGTGTATGTTTAGAGAGAATGAGGCCACCAGTGGGGTTGTATGAACTCCTCGGTGCTCAGGGGAACACTGGCCCTGGCAATTTGTTGGCAAGCCCCCCCCCCCCCCCATTGATCACTTCTCATATAGCAAACAAACAAAGTCCTCTGAGCTACCTCCCCTCCTCCTCCTCCTCCTCATCCCTCACAGCATCTCTGAGCCAGTGACAGACTCCAGGGCACAAATGGGACACTGGGACCATAATCCTGCATTAGCTGGCGGAGGTTTGCTTTTTGCTGATAAAACTTTACCACAATATACAAAATAAATCACATAAAGAATATTTATTAAATCCGAAGGCGTTATCAGCACACTGAGCAGAGCACACACACACACACACACAGCCCCAGAATCCCAATAGAGCTTGCAATAGATGAGAAAAGATATTAGCCTGGAAGTAGAGTTGAGAATATTATTTATTTATATAATTTAAAAAAATATCTTCTGGTCAATGAAGTTGACAATATTAGATGATGCGTCTGGTTGCATAGGTTGCAGAGGATTGTGCTCAGAAACCTGTGAGGTTACAGGTTCATCCTTTGAACTCATTTGTCCGTTCCATCCGTTTCAACAAGAGTGAGTGTTTTTTGATTTCAGCTTGAATTTTAAGAGATTGCATGGGAACGCCTGTGGAGAGAGCTCCTGATGGCATCACAAGATTCCGTGGCTGACCTTGGCGGCGTGTCCTCCGGAGCACCCATTGTTCCCGGAGCCGCCAGCCATTGATTCAAGCCTCCCGCCTACAGGTAGGCAAACTCCTCCCTGAAGACGTCCTGCACATGAATACTTAATTGTGTTGAGCGCGAGTCCAACAGAGCTCTGTATTCACAACACTTCTACCCATGAGGACGAATTAGCATTAAAGTTTTGTTAAACTTTCTCAAAGATTGGAGAAGAACGACAGATAAACAAAACTCTGTATAATTAAATTCCAAGCAGCTACACCGTAATTAAATCCCATGTTATCATTTTTCTTTGACAACACAAACCTTTGCAAAACAATACCGGAGCTGCGTTCTCTTTGTGTGGCTCTATTTCTGGCGTGGAGAAAAAATATACTTTATTTTTCCCAGAGTTTCCTGATTGCAAATGAGGTGACAATGTTGTATGCTCAATTGCTTCCTGAGTTGCTTTTTTCCTCTCCTCTCACAGCGACGCGTCCCTGCGATCACGACGAAATCAGCCATGCAGAGAGAGACCAGCCGCCGTACCATTCACATTATTTGCACTCACTACTCTTTTGCGCTTGACAATATAATTACCAAAGCCGAGGCCCCGTGCAATTAATAGCCAGTGACTGCTGACAGCGAGGGCTTGAGCAGAGGGGATGAGACGAGATCTCAACAAAAGGCGTTCTTAGGGAGAAACTGTTCCGGTGTTTCAAAAGACGCTGACAGGAGTGCATGGAGGATGGTGAACATGGCATCCTCGCGGTACAAAATGACATGATGATCAAATGCCCCTAAAATAGGCTACTGTGATTCGTTATACATTAGCATGTGTTGAGGGAAGAGCAGGAGAAAGTCTGGCGAGGAGTGGTTTGTGGGGGGTTTTGGAAAGGTTTTCTATTTTATGTGTTGCTGAAAGAGTTGTAGGTCAAGTTTACCTGTCTGGGATATGAGGTGCGTGTCAGTCAGCCGCACTATCAATGCACTTCACAGGAGAACTTGAGCCAGATGGTCAAATCTCCCAGAGAATTAATGATGCCTGCAGATTCACCTCATCAAAGCTAAACATTTCTACAATTTCCCCAAGGACGCTTCCCTCAAACAGCGGATTAAATATAAACACCAGTGGTAACCTGCTGCGAGTTTAACGGTACCTGATATTTCATGACTTCATGACTTTCATGAGATAAGAATCGCCTGAAAGTTTCATTTTACCTGAGAAAAATATTTCAACCTGACCAACAGTAGAAATCGTAGGTCATGAGATGGGAAAGAAAGTCAGAAAGCCGAAAAACATATTTCTGCTAAACAAAATTATGTTTTTTGCTTTTGCTTTTTCGGAATAATGAATCATCTTTCCTATTAAGGTAAAAAAGTATTCGGTAATACACTCTGGACAGAGAACTGGTCACAATGTCTCGACATATGAAACCTGTGATGAGGGTCATTGTGCGCGAGTCTAAATGTTTAGGAACAACTGAATTATGGGTTACTTAAGTCTTAAAACTTCAAAAGAATTGATATTTTAAAATTCACAATAGCTTCATTTAATGTTTAAGAGGCTAAGATGCATTCATACTTCTGAATCCCGGAGTTACACCGTACCTTCACTGGCTTTGTGGGGGATACAGTGACAGTGATACTATGTGGTAACATAAATAACTGTGGTTGTTTAGCTTGGGCTGCTTTACATTTCTCCGAAGGGTTTCTCATGCCGATAGAGATTGTTCAGAGAGAAAACAACATTAGGAAAATTAAACACTCTCAGGAGTTCTTCTCCTTTTTCAGTAACATCAATCAAAGCCATCTTTACTCCAAACCATAGGTAGTCTCTCATTCAATATTGAGACAAGGCGAAATAATGTTTTAAGTTACCTACATGTAACTCAAAGTCTATAAGATCTGTAGCCCACAAGAGAAATGATGATGATGATGATGATGATATGTGTTACTGTGGGGAATATAATTGAAGAACATTACAGCCTTATCATGACAATATATTCATCTTGCATTGCCGTGATTGATAACAAGTGAAATCTGACACTCAACTATAAATCAAAACCTGCTGGACTGCTTCGACTATAAATCCAGCTTCAATCATACAGACACGGAATTACAGAATTATCAACTGAGCATTTTAGTGTCTTTCAGCTCATTGTATTGGGTTTTACAGTTGTTTTGGTTCACTTTAACTGCTTTCATCTTATTTTTCTAGCAACAGCAGGAAACTGTTTAGTGAAAAAAGCTTTTACAAACAGAGGTCACGGTTTTCTGCCAGAAACACTAGGAAAGGGGTTGGACCTAGATGCAGACGCTGCAGGCAGGGCAGGTTCAGTTCAATGATTTATTAGTGAAAGGTACATTCACAGGTCATAAGGCAAGCAAGGGTCAAAACCAAGAATCAGTCCAGGCAAGGCAAACAAATCTGAAACGGGCAGAGGGAAAATCCAAAGTCCAAAAACATAAACAAGGTCCAGAAGACAGCGAGGTAAAAATAACAAGAAACACCGAAAACGCTGGAATGAAGGCACACAGGGCAACGCAACGAACTGGCAACCAAAGACTTAAATACACAAGGGAGGGAAGGTTAACGAGACACAGGTGAATCAAATCAGGGCGAGGCAGACAATCAAAACAGGCGGGAAAAGAACAAAGGGAGGAAGTGTAAAGCAGGACAAGACACACAAGGACAGGACTAAAAAATTGAACAGGGAAATAAACTAGAAACTCAAAACAATAACACAGAACATAACACGAAACATGACATGTATGTTATATTTTCATGAACATAATGGATTATTTAGCTTTTAGATTGAAGCTTAAGCCAGATAATGAGTTGGTGGACACCTAAAACAGAGCTAAAGCATCCATGTCTTCTGGATGTGAAAATGGTAACCGTTTGCTGCAACAACCTTAAAAGGTGATTATACTGTGTGTCGGTGTTGTTTTCACAGCTTGTTCAGTTTCACACATATGGCCCAAAAAAAGAAGAAAATCCATTAATACTGGTTTAAGAGGATTCACTGATTGTGTGGGAATTCAAAGCTGCATTCCTCAGACGCGTTTAGAGGAGGCTTTGAAATGCGATAGACGTTGTTGACCTGTCATGATGTATTTAGTGTAGATATGCAGACATTGGAGCATCCAGACATTGAACTGGGATGCAGCCACTGAGAGACTATTGCATTGTGTAACAGTCCTGGATAAAACGGCAGCAGGACAGTCTGATTAATTCTACAGGTCAGATGACTCAGTTACCAGCTGATAGAAATGCCCCCAGGGCGGGGGGCTATTTAGATAAAGAAACACATACACATGCACATACACACTGAGGCACGCAATCACACAGGTCTGCCTCTGAGCCCGTGAATGAATGGCTGGAGGGAAATAACTGTCACCTGCGATGTGTGTTAAGTCTGAATAATTGTCTCCCTGCATCTATTTTTATGGTAATATGTGCAACCCTTCTGTGCATTCAACATAAATCAAAAATACAATTTTCACTTTTTAATGAAGAAGAATTACCAACTTGTGGCTGCACAGCTTGTTAGACAAACAAAATGCCCCGGAGTTCCCATCGGGCAACATGGCTCCAACCTTTCCAAATGAGCTCTCCATCAGGCGCAATCAATAATTGTCAACCCTTGTTCCACTCCGGGAGTGCAGTGGCTTACAGCTAGTTCAAACTTTGCATTGTTCTGCCAAGCCTACCAGCGCCGCGGCCACAGATTAACCAGGTGTTTTGTGCCGACAGGATCGCTCTGGAAACAAAGAGGAAATACTGGAATAATTTCGGAACAAAACACCTGTTAAAAACCGGCTTCGTAGATCATGTTGATACTGCCCAAATCTAATTAAAAAGCAACATGTGCTTGAGAAGTCTGTATCAGATCATTAGCTGCACTGTTTTCATATAGTTGAGAAACTATGAAATGATTTACTTCAGTGCCAATCCACAATTCTACAATGTCACAACAATCCTGCACAAAAACAATCAGCCCTGAAATAATATAAATTGCAAGATTTCACCCCTTGAGCGCTGGCTCATGGTAGGGATGTAATAGCTTTTTCATTAGTGTGTTTGTTTATTGGCAGTTTCTGAAAATATACAATATTTGTTTAATTAGGAAAAAGCGGAGTGTGGCAGTTTGGGTTGTAAAACAGCTCAAGAAATGAAAAGGAAGGCAGTGAAGCGTTAAAAACAAAATGTTCTGTCTATCAAGTCTGCCTCGGTGCTTAATCATCCTCAAGTCAACAGAGCAACTTTCTGCTCACTGCTGAGTGGATTGATGCTTCTTCTTTTTTTTTTTACATCTCAAAAAAGCTGCCATGACTTTCCAAACTTGCACAGAATTCCTTGTAAACAATAACACAGATGATGTGCTCAACTTAAAAGCTAAGCTTTCCAAACTAGTCCCCATTGAGACCTACTATATTGACTTGTTTGTTTTTCCCCCCAACAGTGGAAAATCTAGCTAGATCTCTATAAAAAACAGTAACCACAAATCAACCATGAAGACCACAGCAGTTCAGTCAGGAAGGCAAAAAGTTTGGCAATGTTCACTCCGGTGATAAACACAGCAAACAATGACCTGCTCTGTGAAGTTAATCGAAATTGCCTGAGAGGTGAATGTGGTCGGCTGAGGAGTATACAAGGGATTAATTGAAAATCATGAAATGTCAAATAGGAACAGGGACATATACATAATGAGATAAAGGGGCACATTTGCCTATGTTAAATCTGACCTACACTCAATTACTTCCAGCTCATTTCACAGCTGTTTATGCGCTACTGTAACTGCCAAAAATCATAAACCTGTCCTTTGTTTTCACCTTAAATTATTCAGGGAAGTTTCACTACAGGAACACACTGATCACACTCATGCAGGGACACATTCACACCAGGCAGCTGCCCAGTACTTCCAGTCTGAGTTGCTGGTCACAGAGAAGCTCCACTGGAGCATTTGGGAGGGACTTGCTCAATGGCACCTTAGTTGTACCACTCAGGTGCAAGGACCGACCTTCAAGAACCTTCCAGTCACATTTAAATATCTGGACCAATGCTTAGCTTATTATTCTGGTTATTAAGAAAAAGAATAGGTTGTTTCTTTAGCTACTTCAGTGGGAAGTTTCAAGTATTAAAATGGAAGTTTGATAAAGCAATTATACATAAGATATAGAATTTTATTTGTAAGGGACTGTTGCAATGTGCCGGAACACTTGGAACAGGGTTTTGGACCCAAATGCAGATGCGGCAGGCAGAGCAGGTTCAGTACAATGATTTGTTAAAGTTAACTCATTGGTCAACAGCCAAACAAATCCAAAAAACACAAGGAAGAACACAAGGTAACACACACAATGAACTGACAAAGTAAGAGGGGGGCCACATGGACAAGGGAGGTTAACAAGACACAGGTGAGACTAATCAGGGCGGGGACAGACAATCACAGTGGAGGGAAAAGAACAAAGACAGGAAGTGTGAAGTGAGAGAAGACACCCTTCAAAACAGAGCAGGAAACAACAAACTCAAACCATAACACAGATTGAATTGTCAGTTTTGCACGTATTTGGTCATAAAACAAAAGAATTGGACAAATCAGAAATTTGACCTGATGATGACTCATCTTGAAACCATTTTAAGGCAATCCATCCAATAGTTGTTGAGATAATCCAGTCTGGCTGTCAACAGATGGTGATCCCTCTCCAACACCTTAGACAGCAAAACATTGTAGCTCCAGAGCGGCTCCAACTTTTTACCCTTCCTTCACTTTCTCCATCTCAGTCATCGCTTAAAAAGCCACCTGTTCCCTCTCCAGGTTCTCCTGAGCTGGTGGCTCTTCTGCCAGCGTTTTATTCCAACTCGCTGTGACCTTTTGAAAGTCTCAGTCAAAGAAGCGGATTGTTGTTTGGATTGCAAACACCTGTGCAAAGAGGTCACAAGTGGCTATAGTGTGTATGTGCGTGTGTGCAATTTTGCAATCAAATTTTCGGGCATGATTATTAAACTTTATTGAGTTTAAGATTCACTTCAAACTCGATACTGATTAGACGTACAAAGACTTGAATAAGGCTTCAAGGAGAATACACTAGAATGCCAGTTTGCAGTAGACATTGGGTATATTTTTTCCATTTAGTCAGGCTGAAATTACCTGGTTGTTTGAGAAATGAAAGCAATTTAAAACAAATGACCAGTCGAGGTTCATCTAATGGCACATTGATTTAGAAATTCTGATATATGCTAATACTATTTCTGTCATTTCTTGGAAATTGCAGGGAGTAAATCAGTTTTTTTACCACGAGAAACTCACGTGGTGAATCCTTTTCCACAACTAGTGCAATTTGCCACCATTTTTTTTTTGTCCTCTCAGGAGATGCTATCTCTCCATATAGTCACCCTAAGTTCTATTTTTAGCAGACATCTCCCCCTCTTGCTGCTGTCTTTTTTTTTTCGCTTATGCTATCTCATCTTAAAGCACGGAGCGGTGATCAACACCAAGATTGACGCCAGCCTCAATTTCTGTTGAAAGAGCCACTGAGGCGAGAAGAGGGAAGTGAAACTTTTTGATTTGATTTGATTTGATTTGATTTTGGAGTTAAATGGTGTGGTTGTAGTGATAAATGTGACATGTATAAGTCAGAGTGTCGGTTGGGAGAGGTCTGTGATGGTAAAAATGTCCGATCAGCACATCGTTAGTCTTGGAGATGGGATCACGTGTTAGCTTTAATAGCCTATTTTCCATAATAACACCTGGTAATATACCATGTTCTCCGGAGTCGGAAATCTGATACGTTGACATCAGTGTCACATGTCCACATTATGCTCCATAATGGAGGTCAGCAGTATAAATAGGGGGGCATTTGTCATTAAATTAACCTTCACCTAACACTAATTTGAGGTTGCAATAGCTTCTGAAAGATCCCCGGGAATAATTGTGGACATTAAAAACATGCTGAATACAATGTGGGAAAAAAACAAAACAAAAAACAGACAAATCTATTCAATTTTGCCCACTACTTGTCAAGATAATAGCCATATGGCAGGACCACGAGGAATTAATGTGAAGTTATTTTTGAAATGGATAATCTTAATGGAGAAGGATGGATGGGGGAAAAAAAGTGTCTCTTCCCTTCTGTCGGTGCAGCCTCAGTGGAAGCTTTGCGCCAAAGCGAGTAAAAGTTAACAAAACACCAAGAGGGAGCCGTTTCGAGAGAAACAGAGGAAAACACAGTGAGAAAGTCCTTCACTTCTCTTCCTTAAATAAAGGTCAGTCGCACTGCTTCTTGGGCTATTATAAGTTGGGGCAATAATGAAACTTCTGTCGCACCCAATTAGCTTCTGTAGTGCATCTCCAGATACATGAAATGTGACTGAGGATCTTCTGTCACCAGCCCTCAGAAGTTTAATCTGTTCAACTTTTCTTAAATATCTCATCAGCCTGAAAGAGAACCTTCTGATCATCAATCTCAAAGACAATGAAATGAGATGGTAAACGGACACATCATTTCTGCTTGTTCCGTCTTATTTTAGTGGCTGGTTCTGATGGTCCTTGGCCACACGGACATCCTGTGAGACTGGCTTGGTTGTAATGTCAAAATCGGTGGACAAATCAGTGACGCTGTTACGTACACGTGCATAACGCACGTGCCGGAGGGGGCACCCAAACGGCCTAATGATCATCTTCAATCATAATGTTAATGGTGAATTATTCAAGTTTAAGATGAAGTGCAACTAAAATAGGCAGGTAGCCGAGGTTTGCACTTTCCCCGAAAACCCGACGGGTAACAAAAAGGCAGCAGGAGTCCGGGGCAGAGAAGAGAAAAAAGAAGAAGCTGCGGGATGACGCTCGTGCATGGCTTGCAGGTATGTTTAAAAATGTTAATTTGCTTAAAACGCGTAGCCTGTGCACCCATAACAATAAAATTGAGTTCCACAACTGCCACCACAGACAGCTGCCCCGGAGATGCTCACAATTCTTCATGTAACCAACTCTGGATTGCTCTACGCATTGCATTAACTCTGCCAGTTAACAGTTGCCTCTGCTGAGCGAAGTTTTTCAAAACTTTAGCAGCTTTCATCAAGGACGAGAATGTGTGAGTGGTCTCGCTGTCATCAGCATCAATGCAGAACTTGCTCAGAAGCTGTCGTATGATGACCCAGTGAAGGATTTTGCAGCAGGAAATGCAGACGTGTTCCTCTGTAGAGCCTCCTGCAGCTGCTGAACAATGTATGCCTATAGTTATTTAGAATCATATATACTGTCTTTGCAGAGAGAACAAAGTTTTGTGACTTTTCTTCTGACTGATTCTCATTTGTATTGTAACACTAGCAACATTAATAATGGAACTATTTCTTTGGGGTTTTTTTAAAGAAGAAGATTAAACTTTTGTGTGCCTGTTCTTTTCTATAGTGCGATGTACGATGTTATTGTATATTTCTGGTTTTCTTGTTTGTAACATTGATAATAAGTCAATATTTCTTAGGTTTAAAGAACTGGCCAGTTTGTAGGCCTATGTGTCTTTTGGCAATTATGGCAATTATTACTCAGGAAACACAAATGGCCAGCAGCAGGCCTGGGACAAATACTTCTCCAATTGTTTACTTCAAAGCAACAGATTGAATAAAACAGCATTTTCCACATCAAGTCACCATCATTCTGAAGTGACACGGGCGATATATAAACCTTTATCATCCCACGTGACCACCAAGTCAGATGTCCTCAATCACTGGAATAAACAGCCGTGTCCCAATTCCTCACTACATATTGTACTTATTCTAATAATAGGAGCCACTCACAGCTGAAAAACACGGCAACAATGAAAGTATTATGCTAAAAAAAGAATATTAAATATTAACTTTGAGTACAAAATGGTAAAGAGCATTGATTTCTTGTATACTAATGACAAGAAAAGCAATATATCATACTGTAAACAATTAGTGCAGACATGCTCTTTTTTTGTGCCTTGATTGGATTTTAAACCAAAGTAGTATTTGACAATCTTTTCTGTCAGGTCTTAACAATGCATATATATAATGTATGAATTTCTATTCATGTTTATCATGTAATATATGTATTGTATGTTAATTGTGGACCCAAGGAAGCCATCAGCTTATGGGGATCCGTTAAATACACAAATAAACAAACAATATCGCAGAAAGGGTACGGGCGCTGGTTGGAGAATATCATCAGAGATGAAGGAGCAAAGTGAACAAACACACTCTCAGAAATCCATCTCCAATTTGCATATCATCCATTAAAAAGTGATTAGCAGTTTTGTCAGCCACCAGCCCTTCACTAATAACACTCCTCTGTGATGATGGCGCGAGAAAAACACGACACAACAATGTAATTAAAAATGATTCTTTTCAAATTAAACACTCGCATGCATAGTGGTGTTGAACTAAATCAATATTGGAATATTTCCAAAGCCAAAACCAACGCATTTATTCTACTTGCATCACATCAAAACCTGAGACTCCATGTGAAGCAGATGTGCTATGAAACAGCTGACTTTAGTTGCCAAAACATTTAATTTCTACCCTGCAGACAGCCTCTTTCCATCAGTCACTTACAACAAAAGAAACTCTGCATATAGTCATTTTCTTTTCTATTGTTCCTCCACATCCAGTACAGTACAAAACTGCAATAAAGGCAAACATGGAGCTGGAAGATGCAGCATTGATATTCATAAAATGTACAGTTAAAAGACTTAGGTACTGAAAAGGTTAATAGAGTGCACATCATCTATTCTTCTCACAAGATTGCAATTGAATTAGCCTCCAAGCCTGGTGGAACAGCTCAACTCTCAGCGAAAGAACAAAAGGGAGAATTAAGGTGTACAGGCATTTGCACCGCTGTCACTTTGCACAAAGACTGCTGGAGCGAGTAAATACTTTATTTCCTCCTTTTAATTTCTATACCCCAAGCCTGCCATCAGTTGGCCTTGACATGGTAATTTCAGCCCACCATTCGGCACCCATGATACATCCACACTGTGGTTCCCTCTAATTCCATCCGGCAAGTAAATGAGAGAGAAGACAGATGCAAACAAGTATAATCAGTCCCCCCTGAGAAGCTTTTTGCTGATGGGTTAAACAAGTGCCCCGACTGCCAGCAGCCATTAGCCACTGCAGCAAGTGCCAGCTCTGACAGAGCATGGGGATGTTTAGGACTCAGAGATAATTTGAAAAAAAGCCCTATAATTGCCTGCGATCTGTCTGACAGCTTTGAGTGGAGGTCCACGGGGCTTCCGTATCGATGAATCTTCCTGATTTGAGTCTGAAGCCTCACTACCTTGTGCCGCCGGTATGTGATCTATTTTAGAAATCTAATAGTCGCTGCTGGAAGTTTCTTAACTCTCAAGCCCTTAAAACTTAGGAGATACTGTGTACCTGAACAGTGATCAGAAAAGTTTGAGAAACGATAGCGTGCAGTGGAGGTGCCGCTGGGAAATTCAGGTGTGGCTCTGCCTTCGCAACATATACGGCGAGAGGAAATTAATAACTGACCAATTTCTGGTGTTTCTTCAACCAAGGCCCATGGTGATGTTCTGGGTACAGCCTGTTTGCAGGAGGTTTCCTGTATCTTTATGTTGAATGAAACCCAAATTAATTCCAAATTCAAAGAACTTGGCAACTTCCCCCAACTCATCTGGGAAGGACCCCTTTCTCTTACCTTAAGGATATTGTCTGGGATGACCGTGGGCCCTGGCAATCTTGGGAAAGTCAAACAACCCCCCAAAATGGATAATATCATCCACATAAACACCCTACATCATTCTCGGAAGTAGGCTACTTGAAAGAGTGGAGTTGCAAAACCATAAATCTTTCATGAGGTGGAGTCACCGAAGCAGAGCATGATCAGATAAACGGGCAAATGGGCGTCCCATAACACATAAGCAGATTGTCGACCGCTCACTGGATGACGAAGCGCTCTTCCTCCACCGTGCTTTACTCGGCCTCCAGCGTAACAGGACCCTGCATGACACCTTGCCCTCGACACACAATAAAAATGCTACACTTTATTAACAGAATAACTATGATAAACAGCACTCCACTGACCGTTTAATGACTTGATCAATGCTGTGACATACAGCCTGCCTGAGAGGAGGATTCACCGCTCTCTTTGGTCTGCAAAGGTCGTCTAGATGTTGATTTAATTTTTTTCCAACAAAAGAAAAACAAATCCTGAGCAGACTTTTGCTGTGTTTCGGTTACAAGAGTCTGCCACTGAACCACTGTCGGAAGAAGTGTGTCGGTGTCTGAAGGTCATTAATATGCTTACTGTGCTGGTCTTAATGAGGCAACATTGCCACTGAGGCAGTCCTTGATGATTAAGCTCCTGAAAGTTCTCTCTGTCATGTTGTTGCACGTCGTTACGAGTCCTTTCTCTCAGTTGCTATCTCTGTTTTACAGCAGCTTTACTTCTTTTTCACACGGTGAAGACCACAAACATGAGAAACTCCCATTAAAATAGTGGCTATTAATTGAACACAGTGGGTATCGGGGTAGAGAGCGCATGTATTCGGTCCTCACTGGCTCGTGTTAAGACAGAGGAGAGGACGGAGACGTACTGTCATGGAACGCCAGGAAGAAAGATGATCATAATGCATGGTGTCAGATGCCGACATTAGTCAAAGGGGACGACAAAAGTAGAGACATCAGCCCCGTCGTAATGGACTTGGTCTTTGCCTCAAGTGCTACCTGTGTTATAAGTCACTCAGTTCCCTCTATCAATCTGCCACAGACAGACAAACAGCACCCTCAGAAAAATAATGAATCAATTGGAAAAACAAAGATCTTTCAAAGATTTCACAGCACCACAGGCTACCGAGCTACTCGCACTCCATCTGAGCACTCAGCGGGCACAGTGTCCTCATTCATTTTGACTAAGAGAAATGGCCGACAGAAGTCCTTCTTTAGTCTTTGTGCAAGGATGTGGTCCAACAAGTTGGCCAGGAGAATTCACAAAAAACTCTTAGTGGCCACTTCTTTAAGTTGCATTCGACAGTGGAGAGCTCTAAAACAAGCTAACGAACACAGAGCCTAAAATGGCTAACGTGTTAGCGAAACAATTGTGTAGGCCGACTCACACATCGAGAAGATACGTCCTGCTATTGGAGTTGTGTTTCTGGCCAGCTGATGAATATTCACTCGTCTTTAAGCAGTTTTAATCTCCAAGTCCTTGAATAATGAAATTGTCTGCATCTTGCTTGTTAGCTTAGACAGCTAGCTAGCTGTCTACCATTTGGCATTTCGCAGGTATCGTACAGTGGGTCTTTCTGAGCCTAAAAAATGTCTAACTTCTGCCTGAACTGGACAGATTAATGTAAAGCCACATTGTATAAGCATGCTTTTCAATAATTCTCTAGAAGTTACCCCTGTTGAAGTAGCTTACACAGTTATTAGATTTACTGATGTACATTACGTTTTTGATTTTTCTCTCAAAAGTTATCGGTTCAACAAATTCTGTTTTTGTAGCAGCAGATTGCGCAACCCACCATTTTCCATCGGCATCTTGGTGTGCGTTCTTCCTGGTACATTTAGATAAAAGTGTAGACATGGTCAACAGGGTTCTGGCTGTGTACGGGTTCTAGAGAATCTAATTTGTGCTAAGAAAAACATCTTTAAAACCTGCATTGTTGGCACCAGACACACTAGATCCATGGATTTGTGTTGTTTACACTGAATTCTCACCCTGCCATCAACATGTCAGGCAGCACTTTCCCCCCAGCTCCTCAAAAATTCAATTGCAGTGACAGGACTGTAACTTTGCCACTTTAGCTTGATCTTTTTGTTGACAGAAATGTGTCTCAGGACAGTGTGTCAGCCTGTATCACCTGCACTCCAATGCTTAATTTTCTGAGATGCTTCTCTGCACACGATTGTTTTTTCTAGCATGCCTGGCCCCAGTCATCATATTCACATGTCCTGCACATTTGAACTTGGAGTTCAACTCAAATATAAGTAAAACAGTGTCTTGAGGAGCAATTAACTAAACATTGTAATGGAGTTAACCCTAACCTTACCTGCAACACATTCTTTATGACTGTGGAGAGCATGAGCTGAATTTGGAATCAATGTTAATGACTGTGATTAGTTATGTTGACTAAAAAGGATGGATGATCCTGGGTGATTTATCATCTATCAACAATTTTATTTTTTACTTCTTATTATGCATTATCATCTTTTATGTATTTATTTCAAGTTTTAAACCATTCATATTATCTTTATATGTCTATAAATTATGCAAGCATGTGCCTTTATCTTTAGTGAAAAAGTTATGTGGACAACAGAAGTCTCGAAAACAGAACGTCAGAATCCAATGAAGGCGTCTTTAGACAATTTACTCAGGCCGTCTCTCAGTACTTAGTGGCGCACACCACAATGTCTGGCAGCCACGCTGCAATCGACGTGCTCAGCCGTCATAACAGTAATAATGAATCCGCCTTTACATCCAATTAAAATGTTCCTAATAGTATTGTGGTTACATCGATTTCCCTGCAAATGGCTGTTCAGCTGAGAACATTTACACTAGAGGGACTTGAATCGGGCTCATCGCACATTGTCTCCGAGTACAAACAAAGAGGGACTAGAGTAAATAGCCCGTAAGAGATTTATGCTTATTCAAGTGTTTATGAGCATGTCAGAGCACAACGATGTCTGCCTTTAAATGTTTGCTGCTGCCTTCTGTAGCTGCTCAATGGGGTTTGGAAACACTGATAATGATATAAAACTCCAACCCTCTCTGTCCTTCTTCCTCTCTAATGTCTGATTTCCTCCTGAGTGACAGAGATATAGAAAAGACAGTTAAGAGGAGGGAGAGGCCCATATCACTTCCTTTTCTTGACAGCTTCGCCAGGCTGTCAAGTAATCCATTATTCAAGGACTGCTAACTACTGCCTTGTTAAGCTACACAATATAAAAATACAAAAACAAACAGTCGCCTCCTGTAGCCGAGCAGGTTCACAGCCAATTTATGCTCACTTAAAGTGCAGAAGCTACACTATATCAATTCTGGAGGCTCGGGGTGGCTTCCATACAGTGCTGGTACAGATGCTCAGTGTCTCCCATAAAAAATGTATCTCTACGGTGTTATCATTGGCTGATGGTTGTTGGGGGTTTTATCATAAACAACATATGGTAGCTTGAGTGTGCAATGAATAACTTTGAGGAGAGATTTACTGAAGACACACTTTCGTGGCAAATCAACAACCCATTAAGATGCTGGTTTATGTTTAAGAACTTCAGTGACTCTGCGATTGAAACAGACACACAGTTTTACTTGTGTAGTCGACTTGATAAACTGTGCATGAGGCACGGAGGACACTGAACGATCAAAAATGTGCTCACTGTAGCTTGTTGACCTGCAAACCAACACTAAACAGCATTCATTGACCCTCCTGTGTGCTTTGGAGTCGGTTTAACACTGAATATTGAGGGGAACAAAGGTCCCTCCATTTCCATTTCCATATATTCGGAGAGACATGACTACCCCGTCCCCTGCGGCAATTACGTGCTTGCCCTGTAAGCTATACAAGTCTTATTAAAACAAAATACAAAAATGACCTAAATGCAAGAGTTCAATCAAAATATGCAAAGTGATTTTCAATCTGTTGGACTTTGTTGGATTTAATGGTTGATTTCACGGTTGGCTTGCCTTCAGGTCACATGACTGCTGAACTACAACGAGGGAAATAACTTATAGATTTGCTGAAAATCAGTCATAAGCTCAACTAATGCACAAGACAAGGAGTCAATAATAGATTGGGGGGGGGGGGGGGGGGGGGGGGGGTGTATTACCCAAAAGACAATCAGGAGTCCATATTAATTATGCTAATGATTTGGATTTGCTACTTCATTAACCACCATTTTGAGCCGGTTGATCGCAAGAGTAGCTCCGCACGCCTCTGGAGAACACATCTGCACATGCATGTATGTGGGCACACGTGTCATAATTACGGCATCTGGTAATTACTGTAGACACAGCAATCAATTAGGTTCTACGCCTGAGTCTATGCTAAGGGATAGTGCTGTGTGTCTCTAAGTGACTCATTAATAACATTTTTGCATTATTTCCTAAGCGTGATTGTTTGTTTGAATAAAAACTGTGGGTACATATTTTTTGGGGGGTGGAAAAATTCCCTCAGATTCAGCAGATAACTTCCTGCAGTTTTCATTGGAGAACAGCAGGTGGGAGCAGAGTTCAAGTGAAGTAATGTATGACTTCTCCTGACACTCGTCTTTTCTTGTCAGAGCGCTGGAGCTCATATTCGTGAGATTTATGGAATATTCTCACACATTTTTTGGTTGTTTTTGGAGTAAAGAGAGATTTGGGAAGCACTGATCTGCACAGAACATGACCACTGTGCGACAAACAGAATGTAAACATGACACTAAACTAATGATCCTAAACAGGATTAGTGGCTGTGTGAAAGCCCAGGAATTGGCCAGAGAGGCTACAGCAACTGGGGGGGAAAAAAAGCAATTCAAAGACTAAATGAAAATGTATATCCGATGATTCATTTGACATTTATCATCAGCCTGAATCACAGGCTTTCGTCTGCGGCGATCAAGATTATTTGCTGGCTCAACAAAGACAAAGGAAAAATTGGGTCTTTTATATTCCAAGAATGTCACTGTCATCCAAGAGCGGACCTCTGTTTTCCCCCAGTTGTTCACTATGAAAGTAATTTAAATGAGCAGAAATAAGATGGTACGGATGGCCTGGGAGGGGGGAGAGATGAGGCTGTCAAAATGTGGCCAAGTCATTTAATCTTGATGTTTGCAGACATTGCAATAATTGATTTGTCTTTGTTCTCAGGCGTTGAGTATACAAAACATGGCAAGAGGCCTAGACAGGCATGTGTCACTGCGGCATTCACCGAGCACTTCCTCAGCTCTCTCTCAGTGTCTCAGTCTGGATGTGCTCAAATGAGAGGACCTGATGCAACACTTCACCTCATGCTACAGCTCAGTTACATGCTAATATTGATTTCTCCCACTCGCTTTTACCCCATGGACCCTTTGGCAGGTGCATCATTAGTAACTCACATCATGTGGACAAGAGGTGCTCAAACCTTCAGAACCATTTCACATTCTAGTCGAGATCCCTCGTTTTCCAAAGATTTAAATGTGTTAGGCTGAATTACAGGGAAATGTGTGTGAAGTGACTCGCATGGCATCTAGAATTTTCCATTTTGATGCAATGGTGTAGCCAGAAAATATTTATCCGGGATTTTATCATCATGCAAAGTACAATGAAGTGAAACCATCCCTGAGGAGCAGTGGGCATCCATCATCCGGTGCCTGAGGTCCAAATCTAGATCCAAGCCAAGGTCACTGATGGAAGAATTAGCCTAACATACATGTTTTGATGGTGGCGGAAACCGAAGCACCCGGAGGAAACCCACACAAGCCACTGTGTCGGAAACAAGTAAGATCTTGGACCTCTGCATTTACCAGGTGATACCTGGTAAGATTGGGGTATATATATCATGATTTGCATGAAATAAAATATATCCTCATGCCTCAATTTCCTACCAACCTGATTCAGTTGTACAGTTAAACTTCAACTCTTAAGTTTTATGATAAAAAGTAGGGTTGTAATGATTCATGCATTTGTGCTGAATCATCACAGTACGGGGTCGGCAAGTGCAAATTAAATCCCACAGTTGGACGACCCGTCTGCATCCTTTACATCAGTTGTTTGGGGACAGTTCGGGTCCCCGGTCAGGAAAAACGGCAGCGGTGAAAGAGTTGCGGATAAGAAAAGGATGGTGTGACTGCAAACCGTTGGAAACACATCAATCAAAAAGGGTTTTCCTTACTTGAATCAAGGATCTAAGGAAAGATAATGTCGTACTCCATGCAGCTTGTAAAGCACCCTGAAGCGTTGATTTGTGATTTTGGGCTACATAAATACGATTTACTTGGCAAACATGCTAATGCACATTCGACAGCACCACCCGGAAGAAAAAGACACAATCATCAATGCATCATTTTGTGACTTCTAAACCAGATTATGAACCGAACTGAACCTTGACTTCTGTGTTACACCCCTAACAGAGGGTGTATAGCAGAAGTTCAAATGGATAGCTGAAAGTAAATGGTGAACGGCTGAAACATGCAGTAGATCAAAAACAAAACAAAAACATTGTCATCTCTAGGATTACTGTATCTTTTGTAGAAGGTGTCTTTGTTTCTGTAGGCCCACACAGTCTTACGCCAACGCACCAGCGCAAATCCTGAATCCCACTGGATATTTGTCCTTCATTTAAGACAGGGACATGACGGAGGGGTCTTATTTGATAGGGCGTTCAAATCAGACAAAAAGAAGATGAATTACTATTATAGGTTTTAAATGCAAGCCAACATCTTTCCATTCAGATTTATAGGTTTTGAGCACGACCCTGCTGCTGTCACAACCATATTTTAATTAGTAGTCTCTCAGGGTGGTGAATTTTATTGCATTCGCAAAGAATAAAAAATGCCTACTTCTGTTTGTCTGCAGTTGTCTTACTTCGAGATTTGTTTTGTTGTCAACCTCAAATTTCAAATGAGGGCTCAGCGAAGTGAAGCATGAAATATTTATTAATATACACCTGAGAACAGAAACACAACACTGACGGAGAAGAATTTCTATTCTTCTTCGACTCCCAGCCATGGTCGACAATCTCGAGTGCACTGTGGGCTGAACAATGCAGCAGGAAACAGGTGCCAAATAAATTTAGCAAATAGTTCATGATAATTGAAGGGTAATTTCATTGAATTTTGTTTTTGAAAGTACAATTCTTGACAGTGCAACAGAATTAGTCCACTCCTGTTCTGCTCCTGAGAGTTTATGATGCAGTGGTCATACAAAACTGATAAAAGTAACTATAACAATACTTGGTATGACGGAATGTTCTGTGGATAGTGGTACATTTCCTGTAAAAAAAAACAAAAAACTGTCACATTATAATGTGGGGCTTATTTAAATCCAGACATTCAGACAAATCTAATGGGAGTCAAAGTCAGTCTGTGATTCATAATGGAACAGCTTGAGGCGGTAGATTGATATGACAACAAAGATTAGTCTGTAGTTTTTTTTAAAGCTTGGGATGGATTTTCTTAAGTTCACAAATAGATTAGATTGCCCCAGGCTACGAGAAAACCAAGGGTAGAATTTGTCAAAGACATGATGTCCCTTGTACAAGAAAATTACCCTGTTATTCATCGGATTCTATGGTATTGAGTAACAGAGGAATGAGTGGCATTTAATGTCTTCATAGAATAAAAGGAATATTAACACAAGGTGAAGGCTTTTTCTTCAGTGAAGGAGTAAGTAATGTAGTTCTCGGTTTCTCGCCAGGTAACATTATGAGTGATTTCAAACCTGACCTTGTTGACTTAGTTTTCAAAGAATGAAGTTCAAAAGACAGATTTTGTTTTTAATAGGCATTTTTATTTCAGTTTTTACAGACTTTTTGTCACAACAAAGTCAGCAAGAGCATCTTTTTTTTTTTGTCCATTACATTGTAGTAATTCATTTTAAAGCAACCAAGAGAGAACCAGCGACCATTTCATAGCATAAAAGCAGAGGCAATTTTGACATGCAGCAAAACAGGCAGGGCTTCTAGCCAAATCTCAGGCAAGGGGAATACTAACAGCCCCCACCATCCAGTTTCAACTCTAACCCCCATTTACCCATCATTCAGAGCCCCCCCACAAGCCCGTCAATTACAAAATACACAGAAACTGCAACAAAAAGGGAATTATCGCTCTGAAATCTCACTCCAGGGATGACAGAATGAACACATTTCTAAAATTCCGTATTCTATTATGTGCTGTTAACATAGCTTCAAAAGGGGTTCAGTAAAAGATTTTTTTTTTTTTAATTGCAACATTCAAGTCTTTCTAGTAGCCAGCATGGTGATTGGTCAAAGAATACAGAATATCTCTAAGCCTTTGCATTACCAACTGAAAATTTGTCAAAAAACACCATCTGATATGTGAGTGATATGCCAAGTAGAAAAGGAAAATCTGACCTCTGGAACACTCTCAACCAACTTTTTCAAAAAAGATTACAAGATTGGATTGGAGGGACAGTTTGGTTCTAAAAACAAATCCAAGGTAGAGGAAGAGGCCACACACAATGAAAGGTTAATATAATGAAACTTTACACCCTTTCTTTTCATTCTATCTAGTATAGTGCAGTGCAATTACTGTTCATGAGATTAAACCCTCACCATACAATACTTCTATCAAAGTTGTACAAAATGTTAACACACTAGTGATCTATTACCGTTTGATTTATTTACCGTTTCAAGAGAGAATTGCAAATGAGAAATGTTTATTTAAGTGCTAAGCTTATTATAGAGTGATTTCTAGTCTGAGCAGTGTTCTAGGATCCAGGTGCAAGAGTTGCTCCCCCAGTGTTTGATCCCTAAGGGAGACATTACTGACAAGTCCTTCTGTTAAATGGCTAGAAACAGAGGCCAAAAGAAGAGAAAATCCTATCCCAAAAAACTGGGGGAAAGAAAAAAAAACAAGATAAAGGAAAAATGACCGAACAGACAAAATGACCCTCCAACAAACAGACAAAAGCAGTGTTAGGACAGAGGTTGATCGGGGTAGGGTGAGTCCATCTTCTGTCAGGGGACCACTGCATCCATCTGTCTGTCCGTTCATCCACCTGTCCAGCCACCTCCCACACTGTGGTGTCTCACTTGAACAGAGCCTTTATGTCATCACTCTCGGCAGCTTCAAAGGCACTCTTGCCGTCCGGTGCTTTTAGGTCTTTGTCAGCTCCCTGTGGAGGAGAGGGGACATGAATATTAAATATGCTTAGTAGGTGCGTCAAGTCTTCCTCACAGCATGATGCCAACTTCATCAAGTCAGGGGTTAAGGTGAGGAGTAGAGAATCTATAGCCTCTTTTCAAGTAAAGCATCCTATGACAGTTTGCAATTACATAGAGACAGGTATTAGACAGGCAGAAGTGAAGACAGAAAACTCCAGAGCACCTGCCTCCAAGTTGACAAACAACTGCAGAGTTGAATACATTCATTGGCACACACTCCCCCCCCCCTCTTCTTTAATCTCACTCTGTCATGGCTCTCCAGGAAGTTGAATTACATTTATCTATTTTCAACATCAACAACCATGAGCCATCAGAAAATAAGGACTTTCTTTGGGGCCAGGAACTACTGAACTGAAGTGCACCTGGAACTTCTGAGCTTTGTTCCAGAAGTAAGAACCCCTTAAACACATTGACATTCATACTGCAAACGACTGAAAATGTAGCCTAAATGCAGCAGAAAGGAGTGGGCTAAATGTTCAAGGGAGTTCAACTTTAAGTCATACAGATTTTGTCAGTGCTGTGGCTTGTAATCATTTATCTTAGAACATAGACAGCAGACACCACACTCAACCACTGCAGTTGAGCTTTTCAGGAAGACAGATTAACCCAACCCTCAATGAGACATTGAGTTGAGTTAAAGTAGTTTGCGGAGCTGAGGTGAGCCTGGAGGCAGGAACTACATTTAAACCTTTGTCATTGCACGGGGAATTTATAATTTTCCTCCTTGGCCCCGAGCAAAGTTCCTGCGGTCGAAAAGGGCTATATCAAGGTGGTCAACCATGCACAATGGGGAGCCAACAGTCCAAAGAGTGCTTGCAATGACAGCCAGCAAACTGCTGGCTTTATATGGTACATGACTTGCCACTTGCCTATAATGCTTCCTACAAATCGCCGATGTCCCCAGACTCTTATTGAACAGTTGCTCTAGTATGTTACCAAAACATCTATAGCAAAACTGTCACTCAGTCAGTAATAACTTGCCTGTCAGCCTGTCTTTATCTAGACAGCACATACAAAAATTCAGAGGAGCCAAGGCACAAATCCAATTGAGCTCTGAAGGATAGCAGAATGAATGTGAAAGAGATGGGAGTGGAAGACATCATTTGGATTACTAAGGACAAAAAACAAACAAAAAAGAGAGACAATGACACAGGCAACGTGTTGAATGCACATGTAGTGACAACAGATTTAATGGGCAACAGAAGAGTGGAGGAACATGTAGTGGAGAGACGTCCCTTTGTTTGGCCTGCCAACTTTAGCCTCTTAGCAAAGGGGCTTACAGAGCCAAGGCAGAGAGAGTCTATTGTTGCGCGGAGAAGCAAGCCATCAAAAACAATGTGACCCAGTTCAAATGCCCAGCAGTGTGAGGATGGTTGTCTGGGTGCAAATTCCATGCCACAGGAGCAACAGAGCACATCCTGAGCAAGAGAGATTTACCAGGGCTGAGCGGGTAACCTGTCAGATCTGCATCGCTAATTTGTAAGGAGATGAGAGTGATTTTTCAGTGGTTTTGCCAATTCATGGTTCACATTTCTGGAAAGTGTGCACCTGTCAACACCCCGGTTATATTAGAGCCCTGTTGACTATGGGGAGTGGTGACCCAGAGTCCCTTAGTGGTCAGTCTTAAAATTATATATATATATTTTTTTACAGGATTATACATGCATATTAGATTAAGTTTGACATTTTGGGAAATACGTTTATTGGCCTTCTGGCCGAGAAGTATATAAGATTAATACAACTCACACATCTGTCTGCTAAATATGAAGCTTCTGTCAGCCAGAGAAAGACTAACTTTATCTTAGCACAAAAGCTGGAAATGGGGAAACGGCTAGGTACAAAATCCACCGACCAGGAACCATCGGCTATTGCTGATAGCAGTCACCAAGGCCAATACCGGCTGTTATCAATGTTTGGTTGATAAGTCAGTGCACTCCTAAAATTAACATATTGTATCTTTTTTATTTAATATACTGTACAGAAACAATGAGGTGTAAAAACTACAAATCTGCATTTTACGAGGGGTTACTGTATGTGCCGGATTATTCTTCATAGAGAACTGTAACTGTATCTTGCACATCAACTTTTCAAAGGCTGCATTAAGTGCACATGAACTCAGTCTTGAATGAGTTTTATGCATTCATAACAGATCTCCACACATAATTGCAGTGTCGCATGGTTTTAAATTCAGGAAACATGAGTACAATGTGAAATGTGAGGTTCACTTATGAAGGCTTTGGTGTCCATGTCTTCAAATTTCACACAAGAGGGTTCTTTTCAGTGTAATTCATCTTGTCAGATACAGGACAGAACAGATTCCTGAGAGAAAATCTGAATCCTTTTACTATATGCACTGTTGTTTTATCCATCTGTAAAAACACTGATGACCCAAAGTATAAATAGTACTTTCAGTTTAACTTTTCCAATAGCTGCTGACTGATTCATATCAGGTACCTGGTAACCAATCATTGCATTCTCAACTCGTGAGTTCAGGGGGTGAAGGGAAGATAGGAAGAAGCTTTCTTTCCCACTCCCTCATTTCTCCAGCTCTGGGGAAGTCATTAGTAGCTGGTTCAAGACCATGCCGAGTAACTGACTCTACAGGCCTCATTTAGATGGCAGGAAACACCATTACACCTTGACCCAAGCTCTTTCACCATCAATACTGCTCTTGCCTGGGAACAAACAAGGTGTCTATCTGACAAACATAATTATATACCTTGTGTATGCCACCATACTCTGTGGAACAATCTCATACACACTCCACATTATATTACCTTAAACAGTATTCTAGAGGGTCTGCCACAGACTGATGCTCCTTATGGGTTTTGAATAGTGCAGTTACAATAATAGCTCTGGCCCATACTCCTCCCTGTTCCACCATGCCATCCCCAATGACCATCCAGCTCAGTGGCATACTCCTGACAACGGTTACATTAATGAGCTCTCCCCAACTTGAATAATGACCCATCATGAACACCACATCACTGTCCAAACATCCTGTCAAACAGAAGCTAGTGGCCAAGTGAGACACAGCCAAAGGAATAAGGATAGACTCCCAGGGTGTCTGCACTCAAACTGAAATGCATCATCATCATCCTGGATTATGGCCATAAAAAGCAGCACTGGATCAGTAACATAATGCCACTGACTTGCCAAAGTGCCCAGCAAATTTTAATTATGCCACCAGTGAATGAAATTGAAAGATCTCTTCTACATAAGTCTTCTAATATTGGGCCACAGCGTCACTCAAAACTAATTACCTCCGCCAAGGAGGTTATGTTTTCACCCCTGTCTGTTGGTTGGTTGGTTTGTTTGTTTGTGTGTGTGCAGGATTATGCAAAAACTACTGGATGGATTTCAACGAAACTTGGTGGGAAGATGGGGAATGGAAGAGGAAGAACCCATTAAATTTTGATGCCGATCCAGATAAAGGGGCAGATCCAGGAATTTTTATTACTTTCATGAACATTGCGAGATAGGGCATTTTTCGACATTTTTGTCAATTTCTCAACGAATAACGCACAAATCTTGATGAGAAAATTCAGGCATATGTAGGAGGTGGGCATCTATGAGGGTGGCTTGATCCAGCTTAATTTAAGGGGACTGTTGGGCCTTGGTGGAGGTATGCGCTCTACTGAGTGCCATTTTCTAGTTTAATATGCAATGCTTACATCAGATTATTGACCTGCTGGCAGCAGTCCAACATTACTGATCTGTTTAACAGGGTAAATTTTATAGCACCAAGCAAAGAAAAAAAAATCCATCTCTGTCATGGCGCAAGCTGTGTCAGCTGGGCTCTAGTTGAAATAAAGAGATTTGGTATAGGTTAAGGAGCTGCACCAAACATCGGTAAAATTTTAAAACAAGTATTGGAATGTGACTGGAGTTCACATGATCATGTTTAAAAAGTGAAAAGTCTTCACAGTAATCATGATATCCAAATTAAGGAATAGAAAATACAAGAAAATGCTATGGATCCCACCTCTATTTAGTTATCAACATGTTCCACAATTTACAACAGCAGTGCTACAGGTAGTGTATAATTAGACGGAAGAAAAATTTCATTTGTGCAACATCACAAACCATCTCCTGTATGTCTTGCAGATTTTTTGTGTATATGATAAATCCATACGAGCAATACATCATGTTAGGACTCAGGGCTGCAACTAAATGTTGCTTTTATAATTGATTAATTTAAAGATTAGTTTCTCAATTTACACATATAACAGTTTAAAATGATGTAAAAACAAGGAAAAAGAACAAGCTGGTACAATAGAATTTGCGATATTTTTGTTTGACCTATGACTTAGAAAATTAATCCACAATTGGTTAATCATTTGACAATCGACTGATCATCACAGCTCTGTCAGGGATACAAATGTAAAACTGACTACTTTACTAGCCGCTATTGAGTGGGTACAGACACATAACCTTTAACAATATTCTGATTTTGGAAAAAAAAGTTTTTTGTTTTGTTTTTTTATTTCAACTTTAAAGGGAATTAAAAATTTGTATATAGCTTTTGTGTGAAAAACAGTACAAGATGTCTTCTATACTATCTAGGTTCTAATTCAGTGACCTAACCAAAGTATACTCCCAATTGTTTTGGTATCATTACCCAGAAAAGACACTGGATGAGAAATCTACAGAAGCAAAACAAACACATTTATTACATTTAAAAAAAAGAAATTCTACCTGACCTGGGTATTAAAACACCAGCGATGTGCAACGACGATAAGACAATTCAACAGCAATAAAAGTTTTTTGCTCAAAAGGTAAATGCATTAAATGCTCATAAACAGCCTGTCATATCCCTTGATTGATCCCTACGAGTGACATGCAAAGGGCCAATCATTTAACAGGTGCGTTGATCAGTTACACCATTGACATGTGACACCACAGAAACAGCTTTGAGGGAAAAAGAGGGTGCAGACAGCAAGTTTAAAAAAATTTTTTTTTTAATAAAATGGACACTGAAATTTTTAATAAAAATGGACAGTGATCAATAAACTTAACATTTTCTCTCAAAACATTTTTCAGCTATATCACCCAATCTTATATCCTACTTGATTTTTGTGTTTCTACTTTCTTTCTTTTTTTGTGGTTACGCACCTTCCGCCAAAAGAAAAATAATTTAGTGAAGTCAAGTTGGCAAAGCCCATTGGAAGATAGTGTTTACTAGCCTGCTTTACTTAAAAAGTCTTCCTTGGGGATTACAGTGAGAAAAATAAACGCCAAATCCCTACTTTGTATATCAAGGACACACAATAAGGACACCTTATAGGGTTATGTTTAAAGACAAGGCAACTATAGGAACTGATGTAACAAAATAATACTGCATTTCTAGTCAATGGTCATGAACGCATTTGCTCATTGAAGTAGAGGATGTGTGTATTCGTGCATTTATGCCTGTGTGTGCCCTTTCATTGTTGACTTAAATTAACTGCCCAACTTCTGTAGGCTGTAGTCAGCACTCTTGGCCAGAATCTTATGACTGGGTCACCTATTGGGGTTAAAATGGCCTTTCATAATTCATTGCCAACAACAGCACGCAGTCAAGGGGCAGGGGTCAGCTCCCATGATGCAGCAGGCAACCATTTTGTCTGCAAACACAAGAATGTCTGACAGTCTAACAGTCACAATTCAGTATTCTCAGTGGGCTCCTTTCATCCACTGCAATGTGGTGGCTGTGGTGCTACAGGTGCTGCCAGACACAGTGGAAATGCGGCAGCACAGTCAATGGTGTGGCTGAAAGACATCTATTCATCTCATGTTAAGACACATGGCGAGTGTTCAAAGCCACCAGAGGTAGATGTATTGAGATCTGGTCCCTGTGGTGACTGATGACCTTTTGGCTGCATCTGGGTGTTAATACTTGTTGGTGCTTAGTGGAGTTGAGTACGGAGCCATGAGAGGAGCAAACCCGTGCGTCGCTCATATCTTTGCCTTCCACCATAATCCCTGTCCAGATGAGCTATGGCTGCCTGGCTTGTATCATATGATAATACAAATGCCTTTTTAAAAAGGTCCACCCAAGGGGTTTTGATTTTCAAAGCAGAGGTGGTACTTGCTCCCTAATTCAGATGGAAAAGAGCTTCTGGATTTCAGGGAGATGCCGATGTGGTTATGCGATTGGGAGCATAGGAAATAAAGGAAAGTGACTGCAGTCATTAATGAAGTCTTTATTTTCATGAGAGACACTCTGCTGGTTTTAAACACAAATCCTATCAACATTATTCGGAGGTGACATGACGATGTGATATTAAAAAGTCTTACTGACATAATATTCATCATCTAGCAAACAGCTCAGATCTATTTAACTACAGCATGCATTTCCACCTTTTTAGTAGACCTAACTCCAAGAGACGGCTTAAGCATCACCGACATCAGAAATCCAAAAAAGTCATTCTTCAACCTTGTTTTCACAATAATACTACAAGTCAATACGAGCCTATGACAGAAAGAAATACTGACAGCCAAACACAAGTTCTGTGTTGAGCAGAGGTTTAAGTCAGAGCGATACATCTACCCATGCTTGCCAACTTTTATAGAAAAGAACTTACTGACTAGTAAACTGCTATTTCCTTACTGTTGGCATTGCATGCTTTTTTTGGTTCATCTTTGAGCCAACAGCACTAATGGCTAGCTGACAGTAGTAGCCAGCTGCCAGCCAGCTGCTGGTTGAATACATGCAAGCCTTTGCTGGCTTGTTGATGCAAGGGCCAGGGCGTGCGGCTCAGTTTAGGAAAATGGGGGATTAATACAGCTGATGCCAACAGCAATAAGTAAGCAGTGGAGTACCACGTGTCTCTCTAACTGCCAGTGTTTCCCATACATAGATCATGGTTTCCTCTTTTGAAACTTCTGCTTCAAAGTGCAGTTGAAACTGTGAAACGATGAAAAAGCACTGTGAGTGGTGCCTATGTGATTGTATAGAGTGCGACAAATGACTTTCTTAATCAGTAGTGTGGCTTAGCTTGTGAATACCCCCTCCTCTCTTCCCATTACTTTCGGTGAGGCAAGATGATGCCACCGTGAAACAACTCTGTAGAGGAGCCTTCATTTACCCTGCCTCATTTAGTCTGTCTGGCACACAGCTGCTCACTCAGCCTCCGAATATCTATCTCCCTTTCTCATATACATACATCAGTTTGCAGCAGACTTTGACTGTAAACCATGCAAGCCATCTATATGACATCAGGCAGTCCTATAAGATGTAAGCTCCTCTCTCATAGTGGTGCCGAGTTTGTGCCATAGAGTAAAACTGACCTTATAATTTTGTGACTGATCTGAAACCCAAAGCCAATCCTCAAATCTTTTATATATATATTATTCTAATGTAACAAATGAGTGAGGAGTATGAGAGACAAAGAACTGAAGGACGTACTGAAAGACAAATAGCTACTGTTTCCCCAATTGTGTGACATTCATTATACACAGGGGAATGAATGCTACTGCAGTCTGGCTCATGTGGGCTGTGGTGAAAAACAACTCTACCAGCCTTCATGAGTAGAAGATCTGTCATTTGTATGTATATGACTGGCATACGTGTACTTCTGAGTCCAACACTCAGGGAGGATGTGTGAGAAGAGACACTTTCCAAAAGAAAACTCTTCCACCAACAAATGAGGCTTTCTATTTGACTGTGCCGGAGCTGCACAGATCCGTTTTCCTCTGCTGGATGACATTGGTTGGATTGGACATTCATCGTTGTATGCGTGTTATTCAGTTGCATTTATACTGCCTATGCCAGCTGTGCCTAACTCAGTATTTGTCTCTTCTCACAGCTGTGACTGCACATGCACATGTGCATCTGACTGAGGTAGCATTTAAGATAGTTCTAGAGGAAGGATGGGGCAGAAATTTAGATGGAGCAAAGGCCTGTGCACATATGAATGAAACCGCTTAAAAACACAAAACAAGTCAACAGCAGCACTGTGTCGTGTTCTATGAACATTCCAGCACAGCCTCCACAGCACTATGTTAAAGGGCCTTTTGTCCAATGAGTTACCTCATCAGCACTCATGAAGCCTCTGACATGACAACATGCATTGAGGGGTGAAGGACACCAGGGCAGATGCATTAGTTGAAAAAGTTCAAATAAAAAGTACCAACCTTTTCTAGCAGGAACTTAACACAGGAGACGTGATTCTCATAACAGGCACAGATCAGTGGAGTGAGTCCATGTTTGTCTAGAACCTGTATGGGGAGTGGGTAGGAAAGGCACGAGTGGGAGACGGGGGGGGGGGATCAAGAGAAAGACAGAATTTTTGAAGAAATGCTTCATATATCATCAGATCATAGGCACAGAAGCTGCAATCCTACACAAGTGCAAATCCATCTTTTCTTTTAATCAAAAATAAAAATAACTCTTGTGGGAGAGGTTGTACTTCTCCCTCATCATGTCCATTGATTATAAGAAAACACACTGCTTGTAAACACGATATTTATCTCCCACATTTCAGTAGCTGAGCTGGTTTTGAAGAGAAATGGAGAATTAAAAGGGCAGAACCATTATTATTTGTGTTTTTGAGGTTTTTCTTTCATCCTGTAGCTTTACTGTAGTGTTTATTATTATTCAAATGTGAAAATTCATATATTCGTCCAAATATGCATGTTTTAGCATCAAAGACCCTCTGAAAACCTTTTCCCATGTGACCTGATGTACGTTTCTGATGATGACGTTGCTACATATACCTCGCCTGTGCCTTTGTATCTTTGTAAGCTGTAGGCTGTAGATGTTTGAACATGGCCGGGGGCGAATTCGGTTGAATTCACGAAAAATCAATAACTGCAGTAAAACAATAAGAAAATAATGTTTTATTTCTGTAATTTACTCTTTGTTTGCACTAATTCCGCTCCAATTTTAAATCTTTGTGTCTCTCAGGACCAGATCAGTGGATGCTGAAATGATGAGTTGTTGTGTCCATCTCAGCCAAGGGTTGAGATGCATATTGATAATGTTGCTCCGTTGAGCATCACAAAGCACCACAGAAACACCAATAAACGTGTACTGGAGTTCAAAGATTCATGCTGCTTTGCACATACAATTTTACTTGTTATTGAACAGGCTTATTTAGAAAAAGCTGTGAATTACAAGAGAAAGGCTTCAAATTACAGATCTCTAAACTATTGGATGGGTAAGTGCCCTTTTAGTGGATACGGATCAATCTACTACAACAATGCCAGAATAGACTATCGAGGCTCTGGGGGCCAATCTGGCTAAATGTGAAGTCTGGCAAGGCTTAAGTGTTGAATGAGAGAATGGAAAATGGCTGAAATATAGCATATAATGAACTGGTTTTAATAGCCAGACTACTTAAGTTTAAGAAAACTGACAATGCTCGAGCCATATCAAGCAGTTAAATAATAGGCTTAGCCTATGAACGGAGGAAGACAGAGGCACTATTATTTTTGTGGTCATTGTAACCCCAGACAGCAGGAAAATTAATGCAAATAGAATGTGATGGGGGCTGTCTGTTGTGGCTCTTACATTGAGATGTGCTCCCTTAGAAATGAGGTACTCCATCACATCCGTCTGACCAAAGTCCGCAGCATAGTGCAGAGGCGCCCTCCCATTTTCTAGGGTCCGGTTGACATCTTCAGTCTGAAAAAGAACAACACATTAACAGGGCTGAAATAAATAAAGTCAGTGTTGTCACTGTTGTCAACAATATGCACGAAAGGGAGACCTGAGGACTCCTTTTATTTGAAATTTGAAACAGAAAGTCAGACTACAATTCTGAGAAAAACAATTACATCCAATACAATTAGGGCTGGGCAGTATATTGCCTTTATAGGCATAGCGATATATTTTCAAATGAGATAAAAGATGAGACAATATAATTTATATCGATATAGTTTGATGTTGTGTTAAAATACGTAACTCGTTTGTGTGCCAGTGTTCATCTCTGTTCTCTCACACTCTCTGCACAACCCCAACCCTATTCGTAGCACCACTTTGCACTACCCTAGTAGTAGAGGTAGGAGTAGGTAGAGGTACAGTATATCGTGATACAAAAGCCCCTCATATGAAAACACCTGGGGACAACAAAGCAAGCTTGCTTATCTGGTTTCCCTGGGGCAACTAAGTCTAATAAAGATGAAATTCAAATCAAAGGGAATATGGAAATTGCAAAACTGAGAGATACTGTGTATTTTTAACATTATATTGGTATAATTTGGTCTCATCTGTAATTCTGGTTATTACAATATGATGATTCCTACATTACAGTTAAATGATACAACTGAACTCATCAGTTTTGACTGAATGAACAACTGAATCTGTCTACCTTCCGTAGAACTATTATTTTTCACAGCAGACATTTGGACCGGCGATGGTGGAAAAAGCGCAGGTGTGGCCATTTTAATTAATTATGTCTGCATTCCAGCGTGCAAGTTCTACGGTCCTGCCATTGTGTATGCCGGTTCATTTTTATGGCTACTTAAATCATAAATGGAACTTTTTTAACATTTATAATGTTATTAATTACACTTGTGCTTTTCCTACTGTGCTGAGTCAAAATGTCTGCTCTGAGAAAGGCTTGCTGTGATCAAAATATAACAAATTCAATTTCTATTGTTGATGCAAACCTTAAAAAATGTATTATGTTTACAAATTCTGTTTGATCAAAGAAAATTCTTTGTTGTATCTTTTTCCTGTTTCCACTTTACAATGTTTCTCATTTATCTTCCCCCTTTCCTGTGGTGGAATGAGAGTGATGACCAATTGCACACAAATGTTCTCAGGTCTGTATCTGTGACCACTCACTAATTCAGCAACAATATCATAATCCACTGCAGCACTGCCTGCCTGATTGCCACTCTCTCACTCCCCTTTATCTCAAACATCACTGAAGGTCAGGTATAACATACTGAAGACAATTCTTTATTTTAAACCTAATCCAACTGAATCCATTAGCAATGATGGATATTGAACCTTGACCCCTTCTATAAGTTTTTTTTTTTTAATGTTACCTTAAATGGCTGCAGCTCCAATGGCTGATGAAATGGAAATAGTTTAATTTCCACTATTGAAAGGGGATAAAGAACTGCAACTGTTTACACCCCAACCCAGTGTAGATAATGTAATGGCTATGTCTTAAAATAGCACCATCAGAAATGAGAAATTGGGAATGGAAAATGTATCCCTATTAATGGAAGAGTTTCAAATGCAACAGTCTAATTCTGCTCAAAATTGAGCAATTATAATCATTACTAATAATCAGTTTTGTTATTTGTTTGAAAGCCAAATAAGATTCAGACCTTCTAAAGGTATATATATGCTACATTTAATATAAGTGTGTTCTGTACTATCCTGTCAGGCATACAAAAAAAGCATGTACTAATGTATCACATCAGAAATAAATGACAAAACCTTAGGGCCTACTTTAAGGGCCGTTGTCCACTTTTCTGCACAATACAACACTACTGCAATTTAAAAAAGGGTAAAAGACAAACATGGCCCACTTAGCATCCATTTCACCTCTGTAGCTACCCTCTGAAGGTCAGCGGGTCCCAGTATGGGGCTTTTCTTGACAAGCTACTGGTAAGACACACTGCTGCTATGTTCTCCACAGAGAGTATTCTCATTCCACCGCATTTTATGTCTGATGTAACATGAACCACCCACTCTCTTTAGGAAAAACGCGCCCAACTAACTCCCATCTCTTGTATTGAGGAAGAGTGAACTCAGCTCATAACAAGAGCTCAAGACTAGTGGCGTCCCACCCAATCCAAATTTTGGCTTTATTTTTGGAGAGTGGGAGGAATTAGAGATGTTTCGTATATTTTTATATATGTCAATGGTTTCGATAGGCTACGTCATCAACAACCAGCCTCCTCCACACGTGGCTCACCTGCTGTTGTGAAAACAGAATTGTGGGTGAAAAATCCAATGTGTGGGGAAAAGAGAACTGAAGGGAAAAGCAAGGTGAGCCGATTAAAGTAGTTTAAACTCTAAAATAGGGTGGGGGATTAAGTAGAATTTAAATGTTGAAATAAGAAATAACCTATAGAAGTAGGGTTGCTAATGTATAAGTAATTTAGGTTTTGTTAATTTAGAAACATAATATGCTGCCTTGGTGACCTAAGACATAACACCTCGAGTACATATGTATACTATAGTATAGTAAATTAAAAATACAATATCCAAATAAAACTGTATAGCTGTTAAAAAAAGAAGCTATAAGCCAATATCAAATCAAAAAAATCCAATAAATTAATGGAGGACTAAAAGCAAAAATGGCCTCCTCTAGCAGATGCAAGGACACAAGCTATTAGGCTAATCTTTTCCACAGAAGTAAATGACACTTCTGGAGGTCTGTAAAGAAATCGGTATGCCCTAATATGTCTTAAACGTTTATATCGGTCTCTTCTAAAAAATATTGTGATGGCTAGTGTGGGGGGGTTCCATCGGATTTGCTGTAGCCAGGCCTCCGTCTCCTACAGCAAAGACCCCCGCCCACCAATGTTAGCGGGACACCACTGGAGCCTGGGCCCGTGTGGTGGTTAGTTCGCTAAAAAATAACATTACGCTAAACTTATCTCACAGCACGTTAACAGAAACCCGTTCTGCACACAATGAAAACATTGTCTAATAACGCATCTAGTGTAAACAGCTTTGTCATGGCTGGCATTACAATGGACATAAAGGTAGCTGTTAGCTGCCTAACGGTAATGTGTGACGCTAAGCAGATGCTGTTGTTGGTTAGCTTACCAACAGGTTGCTTTCTGCGAAAAGTGGCGATGACCGCTAAACATATTCCATAGTCAAAGCTTAACCCACCACGTTTAAAGCACTACAGTGCCAATGACTGCCGCAATACAGCTGGATCCCAGACAGTTAGAAAAACACTGACTCATTGCCTATTCTCCGGGTAAGATTAACGTTAATGTTTGCCGTTGTAAGACGGCAACGTTAACTATGCTAACTTGGCATCCTGAATTGTTAACGTTAATGTCACTAAAATACCTCAACGTTACGCCAGCCTTGCGATGTTTCGAAACGAATTCACGCTAACAGCTGTATAATTTGCAGATATCATTCGTGCCAATAGCATGCCAATGTTAGATTAACATTACCCAACTACAGCTATTATTAGCTAACCAGCTAGCCACCATCTTAGCTAACTGGCGTTGGTTACTTTACCGTTAGCTTAGCGGCCAATAAGTCCCTTATCAGAAAAGTGTGTCACACAACTCACTGAAAAAAAAACAGTCAAATCAAAGTCGTCTTACCGTCACCAGTTTGGCTTTGACCTCTTCCAGGTCCCCGGTCTTCAATGCCCACACTACTTCTTTATCTCCCATCTTCCTGTGTTTGCTTCGGTGTTGCTCCTTCCCTGTTCTGTTATGCTTCAGGGCAGTTGTCAACTTAAGTGCTAGTGCGTTAAAAGTTAGCTAGCTAGCTAGCGCTGGAAAACTCTTCCTGTCGTAGCAGTGCGTACGGTCGTGGAATGCGACTGAATATAATGTCGTTTTAATACTCGGGAAAGCTATTTTAGTTGGATTTGGCGTGTAACTTGGACCCGCTGATAAATGACAGTTAAAAATAGGCTCAAATGAAGTTCTGAAAGGCAAAGTAACTGACAGGGATCCGCCTTTCTGCAAGCCAGAAGTGCTTCCGAGGTCGTTACCCGGAAGTTAACATTTAAAGGGAACGCTATCTCTGCTTTCCAACACCAATACTACCATACTATTTAGTACGCAAGAACAATATTTAACATATCGCAATACAATGTATAAATGCAGTATGCCAAAAAATACCAGGATGTCATACTGCATCTCGTTGCATTTTGCAGTATGCAACCAGTGTGCGTTTCTGGCTGTTGTGACCCATAATCCTCAGTGAAGCCAAAGCTACTGACAGCTCGTTGACAGATAACAGAAGCCGTAATAGCAGAAGAAAGCACATTTAAATAAGTACCATATTTTTTTAGTGACTTATGTTTATAATTATTCAATTAAAATAATGCACGATATACAGACTGCACTGGATGTATAAGCAAGAGGTTCAAAGTTCAAGGCACTATGTTATGATGAAGTAGTATGTCCTAATTGTATGCATACTGCATGCAACAGTGTATACTTTGTAAGAGCAGCAGCAGCATATACTAAAAGAAAAAAAAAGGTATATGTTGCATTTAGGTGTTAATATTGAAAGGATTACTCGCTAATCACATCTCACAAGATCTCATAATATTCATTGCATACACATTTCAATTTAAATTATGTTTATTTCCACCCTTAAAACATGCAGTTAATGATTGCTGCCTTATTGCTGGCAGTTCTGATGTACCACAGAAGTATACGGGTCTTGATAGCATTTTTGGACTGCTCTCCAGTGCACACGCAGATACACAGTACACGTTTTCTTTATTCCTTGTCTCTTTTGGGTCCTGTATGCTCACCCAGATAGCAATGAATGTTTGGCCCAAATGTGGCCCCCATCTGCAGTTCTCTTCTGGCCCACATTTGGCCTTGAATGACGGTGTTGACTCCGGGTGAGTGTGGCTGCCTCAACTCAGCCACGAGTCCACCTTATTTGGCCCGCATCTGTAGTTCTCTTCTGGCCCACATTTTGCCTTGAATGACGGCGTTGACTCAGGGTGAGCGTGGCTGCCTCAACTCAGCCACAACTCAGCCATGAGTCCACCTTATTTGGCCCACATCTGTAGTTCTCTTCTGGCCCACATTTGGCCTTGAATGACGGCGTTGACTCAGGGTGAGTGTGGCTGCCTCAACTCAGCCACTGGTCCACCTTATATGGGCCAGATGTGTGCCAGATCAGGGCCATACTGTACGCTCACCCTACATATGGTCCTTATGTCTGGCATGATCAGTGGCAGAGGGGATTACCACATGTATGTACCAGGACAATTTACCACAGGCCCACCTTAGATGAGTCAGATAAACACCAAAACAATTGACCAGTTCTGCATTCCCAGCACACCACCACCAACATGAGCCTAAAACCACCTAAAACCTAGCAATAGAGCATATTAACAGATCATGACTGCTTTTAACACTCTTTCCATATTATACAAATTACAAGTTTTTAACTGGTTATGAAACAGTCTCAATTTAACACTGATGCCTCCATATGACCTACATAAGCAAAGAGACCATCAGAGAGAAGATTGGCTATTCCTATATAGTTATTAATACCTGCCACCGGGTCAGATTCTCCTTGAAATCAGATGAAAAGTTTTTACATTTTCCCAGCCAAAGTTACAGTGATTAATACGTTAGTCAAATAAAAAAAAGCAGGAGAATACTTTTCGTGAGTTAACTTTATCTTTGAAATTAATGCTTTTTGTGAATCAGTCAAAAAATAATTTATTAATTGCCTATTAATAAAACTTTAACAACTATATACAACTTTTTAAGAGACAAAAAAACAAACAGCGTCTCAATGAAATAAACATGAATCAGATCACGTGGGGACGTTGCCTGGCACGGTGTCCTCCATCTCTATCGCCGGCAAGATGGAGCCATCTTTTGACCCACTGCTCCACCTCCTTGTCTGTAGGCGCTGCGGTCAGGCGATTTCTTCGTACCGCTTCTATAAAGGGATACAGCAGGAATACTGTTGTGTTGGTTATGCTCAATATAGTAAAAATGTTGTCAGTTGTCATTATAAATTTTTGTAGGCTTAATGAGGTCACTTTCCGTAACATATGGTTGTAGCAGGATCTGTTATGCTAGATAAACAACTCCCAAACAGCCCTGTTAGTCACCAATTCTGATACAAGTTAATGTTAGCACCTGTTGACGGTTAGCAAACATGTTTGGCTCAGTGTGATCAGCTACCTGACGTAATCTTGCTTGCTTGATTAGATTTATGTTTACTGAATATTTTGCAAAGTTGAGTGTTTGTTTGGCACCTCTGTGCGCAGAGAGTGCTGCTTTGCCGTGACTGTAAAATAATTTCATCTTCCCCAGTTTTGCACGGAGGAATGACAGCAGCTTCTTGGTCTTGTCCTGCTCTTTTATTTGCTTTTATCTGTGGGATGTCTCAGTTTTTCTGCGACTCAATCTGTACTGAGTGTTTTGTGACTGACATTTATTTCAGGATTAATTTCATAGCCATATTTATTTATTTATTCATTTATTTATTTATTTCATAGCATATTTATTTATTTATTTATTCATTCATTCATTTATTTGAAATTGACTAAAATGGTTTCCATAGTAGATGACATAACTCATGCCCAGTTTACCACATTAAGGCCATCTCTAGTCTACAAGATAGGTCTTGCCTTGTTAAACCCAGTTTATTACATTACATTTCGGCTCAGCTCATGACATCTGGGCAACATCTGGCCCACACAATGTTTGCCATAACCAAAGTCCGGCTCGGCTCACTATATTTGGGACACGTCTGGCCCACTCAACACTTGCCATAACGAAAGCCAGGTCCGGCACTTCACATTTGGGCAACATCTGGCCCACACAACATGTGCCGTAACCCCGGTCAAGCCCGGCTTGTGACATTTGGGTCACATCTGGCCCACACAACAGTTGCCATAACCCAAGTCCGACTCGGCTCATGACATTTGGGCCACATGTGGCCCACACAACATGTGCTGTAACCCCAATCAAGCCCGGCTTGTGACATTTGGGCCACGTATGGCCCACACAATGCTTGTCGTAACCAAAGTCAGGTCTGGTACTTTACATGTGGGCCACATCTGGCCCACACAACACGTGCTGTAACCCCGGTCAAGCCCGGCTTGTGACATTTGGGCCACATGTGGCCCACACAACACGTGCCGTAACCCCAGTCAAGCCCGGCTTGTGACATTTGGGCCACATCTGGCCCACACAACATGTGCCATAACCCAAGTCCAGCTCGGCTCATGACATTTGGGTCACATCTGGCCCACACAACA